>ML257538.1:631-13588 GCA_005239495.1 Nicotiana undulata
TGCTTCGCCCGGAAGCGGTGATGAACAAGCTTCTTTTCCGCAACCACCAACGAAAATTCCTCCCAACCTTGAAGGATTTATGAAATTTGTTAGAGATACTATGTAATTTGTATTTTGGCACATCTTGATTAGTTTTTTCCCCTTTTAATGGTGGTATTAGTACCTTAGTTGTGCTCATTCCATTGGGGGGAGGAAGACTAAGAAANAAGACATAAGTCATAATTATATAATATAATTTACAATAAATAACTTTATATAATATAATAGAAATACAATAAAAAAAATAAAATAGCCAACGACTATAATTTCAAAAACTAGGCGTTTGCCATGTTTAAAAAATAGCCATTTGGCCCCCAAACTTTGTTCTAACCCCAAATTTTTTATAATTACACTTTTTCCCTATTCTCAACTATAAATACCCCCTCATTCTTTCATTTTTACTCACAAAATCATCAATCTCTCTCTACTCAACTTCTCAATTCAAGTTAAATCATGCCCGGTGGTTCTAGAATTACCGCATTTGTTCGGGAACACTATAATTTGGTAGAAGAAAATGAAGAAACTTACACGATATCGTCTAAGCACTGTGGTTTTGTCTTCACTCGGCGAAAGGTGGAGGGCAAAAGCACTTTAAGGAGTCATATAATCAAGTCTTGTCAAGCGCGTCCTCAAGACATTCGTATATAATATTTTAAGTTTATTTCAAACTTGTGTTATTTTAATTTTATTAGACGTATTATGCTTAATGTTGTAGTTTGTTAAATTAATTTGATGTACTATTAATTTATTATGCAATGTTAGTGCAAGTTTGAAGTACTATTATTATTAATTTGAAGAAACTTATAATTTTTTGGTTTAAATATGAATTACAAGATTTATATCACAAGATTTACAAGAAATTGCCTTGCATAAAAAATAATTTAAAAAAAAAATAGCCCGAACCCGTTTAGGCCCGTTTGGCCTGCGGGCCCGACCCACTTATCCCGGGCCCATGGCTTAGGCCCGTAGGGGCCGGTTCCACACATTTAGCCTGTTTGGCCCGGGCCCGCATAACCCAGGCTTGCATAGCCCGGACCCGTTTAGCCCAGCCCAGTTGGCCCGTTTGGCCCGGGTCCGGCCCACTTACCACCCTTACCTAAATCATTAGCAGCAAGTAGAACGTCGTCAACATATAAGACTAAGAATATAAACTTGATCCACTGTTCTTTTGTTATATACACCGATCAACGATATTTTCCACAAATCCAAAAGATGTTATGGTGTCATTAAACTTTATATACCATTATCGTGAGCCTTGTTTGAGTCCATATATTGACTTCTTTAGTTTACACACCATTTGACCTTTTCCTTTAGTTTCGAAACCCTCTGGTTGGTCCATATAAACTTCTTCCTTGAGATCTCCATTAAGAAAGACAGTTTTCACATCCATTTGGTGTAACTCTAAATCATAATGAGCCACCAAGGCCAAAATAATCCTTAACGTGTCTTTCTTTGAGACCGGTGAAAAGGCCTCTTTATAATTTATGCCTCCTTTCTGAGTATATCCCCTGGCATCAAGTCTAGCTTTATATCGTTCAATATTGCCATTTGAATCGCATTTGGTCTTAAAGGCTCATCTACACCCGATTCTCCTAGAACTTTCTAGCAATTCAACGAAATCCCATACTTTATTGTATTTCATGGATTTTAACTATTCCTTCATGGCATCAATCCATTTGTCAGACTCATTATTTTTTATGGCTTATGAAAATGTAACCGGATCCTTATTAAGACCAATGCCAAAATCTGACTCTTGCAAATAAACCGTGTAATCATCTAAAATAGCTGATTTTCCTACTCCTTGAGATTTTTTTTAATGGCATTTCTTGTGGTTCATTTGTGTAAGATATTTGTGAGTTAGTTTCTTCATGAAGTGTTTCATCCAAATATTGCTCGGTGTTGTCAAAATGTTCTTCAACAACTGGAATAATATTTGGTATTTGTGTGAAAGTAGGCACATTCGTGGGTAATGGAATATTGACCCTCACCTTTTTTATTTTCACATTTTGTTTTTCAACACTCCTACTAACTTAACCTTTATCGATGAATCTTGCATTATCGGTTTCAACAATTCTCGAACTATAGTTTGGACAGTAAAATACATAACCTTTTCATTTCTCTGAATAACCGATAAAGTAACCACTTATTGTTGAGAATCTAATTTCCTTTATTGTGAATTATAAACTATAGCTTCCGCTGGGCAACCCCAAACATGCAGGTGCCTTAAGTTTTCGATTACGCCTTTCTGCAATACCATTTTCTTGTGGTGTTCATGGCATAGTATATTATGCACATATGCCACTTTCCTCAAAGAACTTTGCAAATGGACTTGGACATTGTCTTGATTCATTATATTATGATAATATTCACCACCTCAATCCGACCTTATGATTTTTACCTTTTTATCTAATTGCTATTCAACCTCATTAACAAACACCTTGAGAGCATCTGTTGCTTGAAATTTTTCTTTCAGCAAATAGATGTATCCATAATATGAAAAGCCATCGATAAAAGTGATAACAAAATTTCTTCACCAAATGATGGAACATTAAAGGATTCACAACTATTGGCGTGTATAATTTCAAGAAGCAAGATGCTTCTTGTGGCACCTTTCTTACTATGTTTAGTTTGCTTTCCCTTAATGCAATCCAAACATACATTAAGATCAGTAAAATTTGGATTTGGAAGAATTTCATTCCTTACTAATCTTTCTAACCTTTCTTTGAATATATGACCCAAACATCTATGCCATAAGTAAGCAGAACTTTCATCTAGTGAACTACGTTTAATTTCAACATTATATTGAACAGTAAGAAGGGATTCAGAAAAATCAATATTGAGTTTCAATTTATATAAATCACCACTAAGAATTCCCGAACCATAAAAAATGACATTCTTATATAAATTAAAATATCTATTTCCAAACTTTAAATCAAATCCAGAAACATCAAGTCTTGAAAGGAAAATCCAATTCCTAGAAACTGAAGGTACATAAAGAGTATGTAATAGATCAAGGTGACGTCCAGTCTCCATGATCAAACGACAAGTCCCTATGCCTTCAATTGAGCCTACATAGGATTTTACGTAAATAATAAATCCTTATTTGAATTTGTAGTTTGGATTGCAAGGAATCCCTGCAACACAGTAGATACATGAGCAGTTGCATCAAAATCAATCCACCAAGTACTATTAGGAACTTTTACTAAATTTGATTCGAAACATATAAAAGCACTAATTGTACCTTTATTCTCGAACCAAGCTTTATGTTTTAGGCAATCTTTATGATAGTGTTTTTCCTTGTTACAGAAATGACATGTATCTGCCTTATGTTCCTTCTTAGCATCCTCTGGAGTTTTAGCAGGTGCTTTCTTCTTCTTGAACTTGTTGGCCTTCACTTTAAGTCCTTTACCACCTCCTTGACTCATGAGGTTAATTGAATGATTCCCTTATTTTTTAAGTCTTGATTCCTCTTGAGTAAGCATACTGGACAATTCACTAACATTCCACTTATATTTAATAGTGTTATAATTAATTTGAAAAGGTCCATACTAAGAAGGCAACGAGTTCAGAATAACCTGAACCAAGAAGGAGTATCCACTTTATCCCTAAGGTCTGAAGTCTTGCTGCAATGTTAGTCATCTCGATGATATGATTTTGCATACTGTGCGACCTATCAAACCTCATGGTCGTGAGTTCAGCCATTAGTGTAACAGCAAGAGACTTATTTGCAGAACGAAAATGTTCTTCCACAAACTTTAGGTATTCCCTGGCATTTTTTATTTGTGGAATAGTACTCTTAATGTTGTTGGGAATAGTCATTCACATAAACATAAGGCTCATCCTATTAGAGCGTTTCCATGCTTTATGGAAAGACTTCTCATCCGCACTACTCGTATCAGTAATGGCAGCGAGCTTATCATTCAGCAGAGCCAAATCAAGAACCATTACACCTAAGTGAAATCGGACTTGTTCATGCCTGACACGACCCAAGTCGATGGGCCGCGACGGGCACCCGGTACCTTACTCAACCGAGTACCAACTTAACGTATATTTATTATTACATCATCATATACATGTGACATACGGGCCTAATAGGCCAACATGATCATTTATAAACTCAAAACATAGTCCGACTAGACCGTACAATCTTTCATGTACACGGCATATGTCTACAAGCCTCTAAGAGTACATAAATATCATAAAGGTCGGGACAGGGCCCCGCCATACTAATCAGTACATGTCCTAATCTTACTGACCACATAAGCAACTCCGGAGCAAATGGAGCGCACCAACACCTTCCGCTGAGCTGATAGCCTACTTGGAGGAATCTCGACCTGTCTATCAGGACTTGCGGGCATGAAACACACCATCCCCAGGCAAAAGGGACGTCAACACGAATAATGTACCGAGTATGTAAGGCACATAAATAAGTACATAAAAGACATGGAAGAAATAAAGAGTAAATGACTCAACCTGTAAGTCTGGATAACTCTGTAAATCATAAAATAATTATAGTGTCATGCATATGCGTATGAATGTCATGCCGTGCATAGGTACATGTTTCATAACATCATCAGGCCTCTGAGGGCATCCCATCATATCATCTCGGCCACTGTGGGCAAAATCATCAACGAATATCAGGTGATCAGATGGTGGTGCGTATATAACGCTATAACCTTTTTTCATATCCCATATAATTATTATATACATATATACGCGCGTATAACGCCGTCTGGGGCATGGGTCAATGTGCATATGTAAATGCATGAAATGCACGTGAAAATAAGTTAATAAAACCTCTCGGTACATCATAAGGCCATTATGCCTCTGATTAATATCATGAAATAAACTTTACCAACTTACGTATTTGTGAGACCCATGAACAAATGATAGAATAATATGACACATGAGAGAACAAGAATATACACATCTCTAGCATTTCTACGAATAGAGTAATTTATAGAAGTTGTGCATTTGCTTGTTTCATTTGTTCGTATAGATCATGACAAAAAGAAAGAAGGGATAGCCTTAATATACTTGGAATAGGAAAAAATTTATGTGATATTCTTAAGAAGAATTACACCGTATTCCTTTAGAACCGCAAAAACTTTCGTTACTAAGGAGCTACAAATTTTTGTAAGAAAAATTGTTGAAAGCTTACAGGATTAAGTATAGTGTCTGGTTCTTTTGAAATGTTTGAACTTAGGAAAAGGTTATATGACTTAGACGAACCAACCTAAGTCTTTTCTGAATTTGAGTCTAATTAAGCCTAACTTCAAAGTACTACACGTATTGTCTTATTCTTTTTATGTACATCATTTTAAATGGACACCTTAGCTAGTATGGCTATGAGTCACTTGTATAATATGTGGCTTGCTGCCACGTAGGGGGTGGGAATTGTAATCTTTATTCAAACTTATTAGTTAATTAGGTAATGTTTTGTTACTCGATAATTAATCAATTACCCATATAATTAAGAATTATCTTAAATTACTTAAAATACTACTCACTCTTCACATACTTTATACACCTTATTATCATGGTTATGCGGCACCTCGTACAACACTAGTCCATACATACCGAGTATTTTAGTTCGTGGCCGTATTTTATCCCAACATGTCAAACTTGGACGAAAATTTATTCTCTTTGACTTGCTCCCCCTCTCACCTTCACTAATTTACTTATCAATTGTTTGAAATAGCATAATCCTTATAATTTCTAAATAATATTTTTCTTGGACTGATGTCAATTACCTTACGCCAAATTCAACGTTACTACAGGGTGCAACATCGTCATAATTTAATACTGAGAAGCGTAACATCACCGTAATGTAATACTGCAAGGGGTAACATAATCGTAATATAATACTGCGGGACAAAACATCATCGTAATATATTACTGCAGAGGGTAACATCATCGTAATATATTACTGCAACGCATAACATTGACATAATACTGCAGGGCGCAACATTATTTCCCGCTTTGGAACATTCGTCCACGAATGTTGACTGATGCACTTATCATTTTCGTAACTTATGTTTTCCAGATACTTTAGAGCTTCCCTTGCCATCTAGGGGACTGTTCTGTGAATTCCAAAGTCTAGGGCATTCCCTCCTTAGGCCTCCTTCTCACACCACAACTTGTAGTCGGAATCCTTTCAATCTCGTAACTGTTGCTACCATCCATCATGCAGCCTGTACGACTTTGACCTTGTAAGTGTGCCCAATATCTAGGCTTTATATACATAGCTTGATAGGATGTCCCTTTGGGCATCTATGAGTATACTGAAGTTCTTCGCTTGGTACTTTGTTGAATTCACGAATATTGCTATATCTTATCGCATAGGTCGTTTAGCCATCCGTCTGAATTTACTGCCATAACTCTTACTTTAATTTATCGTTGCTGAGGTCTGCTACCAAATCCCAGCTTACTCTCGCTGGTTATTCCATATGTATAACTCTAAGTCCTTTAATGTTTCCTCATTACCGCTCATCTTTAGAAAGACAGCCTAATCTCATCTCAAACTTTGTAACTTTTGTCCATCCATTGTTGATTCACCTCAATATTGATCTAGAATATTTCGATGATAACTTGAAACTTCTTACGTAATACCTTTCCACTAGGGCTTACGTTGCATCAAGGAATATTCGAAATGATTTTCCTGATCCACTTAGCGGCGATTCATGAATCCCTTTCTTCAAATCATTACTCAATTGAAGGCCCAAACGTCATCCTTTATCTACTACAGTTACACCTTTATTCTACTATTAGGGCAACATTTCCATCTCTTTTTAAATGTTTATGATGAGTAACTCCTTTGAGTTCATTCAGGCTGTATTGAGCTTTTTATAACTTTGAGAAATCATCAGATCTCTTGTTTTCATGGGCTTAATCCTGAGAACTTATCAGTTTCTCGTCACCATCTCATTCGCCCTTTCTTGTCCTTATTCCCATCTTCCTAAAACATTGTTGCTTTACCATACTTCAGCTTGCGTCCTACATATATCTATTTATACTACTCGCAACCTTCCTTCAACTTGCTTGCATCATAAATTTCCTTATGTCATTCCAGAACATCAAGCGAGACATCACATCGTCTCTAGCTCTCCTTTACTCTCTTAATTAGCCTCTTCGATACTTAGAAACCATAGGCTGGAAGACATGCCACTGACTACGCCGTTATCATTCCTAGATACTGATTCCCCGCGCTTCTAGCTTTCTATCCAAAGTATGGACTATTCACAACCTCCTAAGTTTGAGTATCTCGTACGATGTTCACCTTTACCTTACTTACCTTAAAATATTGCATCAAATCTTGTATATATTTCATGACCTTCCTTTCACATAGGTATAATTCACATCCATAACCTGAAGCTTTATTATCATACTTGCACTTTCGGTGCATACACAATTTGGTGGGAGCTTCATACTGACTTCTTATGAGGCTGGTACTCTTCAGTTGGCTTCATCGTAGAGCCGTTATAAAATATGGCTACCGTACTATCTCTCTTATACCTCTGCTATTTAAGAGTGATCCTGAGTTCTATAGTTCTCTTGGTCCACTCCTATTTTACTTAGTCGATGTAACTCTTTAGTTTCCTCTTCTTTCATCAACCTTTATGTAGGCTTAAGCTATCTTCCGATCTATGGCACCTGGTCTTAGTTATTACTTTAGCCTTTCATAGGCGTCGAGGGATATTCATGATGTCCTTTAACAATTTACTCGTTCATCTACGACCTGGCTCAATTCTTTCTTTTAATGTATACTAGAATCTCCTACGGTTGTATATGCTACAGGTATAAAAATCCAAACTCTTAAGTGCGTTCATAACGTCACCAACTCGGGATCATTGATCGAATAATTCAGTTTGTTTCTTCTTAACTTTCTTTAACGTAAGCTATTACTTTTCCCTGTCTTTCTGCCCTCTTGTTGCGTGCATACTTAGCTTGTCTTAGTTCCTACGCATGCAAGAGTTTTCGTGCAACTCATATGATCTCGAATATTAATTTGAATTTTTTACTTCCCATTCATTAGCCATGGTAGGTGCCTCTTTCCCTTGGAGTGCTTACAATGTTGTTGTGAGACTTTTGTTACATGACCATTTCCTCTTTAGGTTGTTGTGCTTAGGTTGAAGCTTTTTTCCTTATTTTCTCAGCTAGTAGTTCGTTGTAGTACTTAGGGAGAACCCTTGACTCCTGTAGATCTGTGAGCTTATTACGGACCTTTTGATGGCCTTCCTTGCGGATAATTATTCGTAGTTATCTCCATGTCCTTGTGCTTGTAGGGTTGCTTCTGAACTGATATTTTGACTATCTTCCTAGTGGCACTTTCTTTTATCCCCGTAACACTCATACGTTACCTTTAACTACCTCGACTACTATTTGAATATATCTCAAGTATTATAATGACAATACTGCAAGGTTGAATTCTCCATGTTAGGGTTTACTACATTTATCTTGTATGATCTGCTGATTTGTTTGTAACTTCTTGTCTAGTCATGACTAGGTTCTTCCTGAATCAACTACTAACTACTCGTTGACCCATTCTCATATCCATATTCCGCGTAATCTCTCTTGGGTTATTTCCTTTGTCTAACTTACCTCTTTCACTGGCTCTTCGGGTTGCCTATCATTATCTCTCTACTAGGGACGAAAGTCATACTAAGATAATAATTATTCTTTCCAGACTTCCAGTGCCTATCTTCTAATTTTTTTTCATGCTAGTATTCACATTTTATTGTAATATTCTAGAGTATACCATCTGACTGTCTCACAAGGAGGTCTATTAGCACCTTTGCACTATCCTTCAAAAATGTCAACTAACTCAGCTAACTCGATGGGACGTCAACAGCGGGAATGCCAAATGCAATACCTGGACCTGGTTCACGCAGTCAAGCAGCAAAGACCTCTTTCTCTTCGGGAGCTTTCGTAGCGGCTATAAAGAATGGGTCTTTCCCCTCGTGAAAGGCTATTGGGATCGATCCCTTCAACCCTCCTTGGCGTGGAAGGTCGCAAGAGAAAAGAAAACTTTTCTTCTTAGCAGCTTTTTCAACCTACCCGAGGTAAGGAAGTACCAATCCATTCACTATTTTGGGTTACTCTAACCCCATCCGGATCCTGATAACCCGTCCTTCTCTTAAACTATATATGTTAGCTTCCATAGGGCATAACTGAGATCGGTGTGGCCGATTGTACATTCATCTGTTATTGTTGAAGGTAACTCAAAATGCTTATATCTCCCTTCATCAATGGTGAATAATGATAATCTTTATTAACTGGGTATCTCGCACCCTTCTTCACCTTGCTCCTTTTACTTGCTGAAACTTGTGTCTAACTTCCGATTCTGTTATTCCTTTTACCGTAAAAGTAGATAAGTATTCTTTCCTTAAAGCTCCTTATCAAGAACCTTACACCTTTTAGTACATGATATACTCAAGACCTTACATTTACTCATCATAAGTATTATGAAAAATCGAGTTCCTCTGATCAACTCTTTCATATCCACCTGCAATCTCTTACCAACTGTCTTTCTGGATAAAGACATCGACTTATTTCGAATAAAATAGAAGTTCAGAATTCGAATTCTTATAAGTGAGCTCTATCACACGATCTAGAGTAAGAAGAGAGAGTGACACTCCTAAATGCCATGTAGCCTCCTTCTTATAAGTGTGGTGCACGACACACCTATAAACAAGACTCTACTAGACACAACTTGTAGACTCCCTAGGACAAAACTGATATGATACCACTTTTGTCACGACCTAAATCGATGGGCCGAGACGGGCACCCGGTACCTTACTCAACCGAGTACTAACGTAACATATCTTTCTTATTACATCATCATATACACGTGACATACGGGTCTAATAAGCCAACATGATCATTTATAAACTCAAAACATAGGCCGACAAGGCCGTACAATCTTTCACGTACACGACATATGTCTACAAGCCTCTAAGAGTACATAAATGTCATAAAGGTCGAGACAGGGCCCCGCCATACTAATCAGTACATGTCCTAATCTTACTGACCACATAAGTAACTCCAGAGCAAATGTAGCGCACCAACACCTTCCGCTGAGCTTATAGCCTACTTGGAGGACTCTCGACCTGTCTATCAAGACCTGCGGGCATGAAACACAGCGTCCCCGGGAAAAAGGAACGTCAGTACGAATAATGTACCGAGTATTTAAGGCACATAAATAAGTATATAACATACATGGAAGAAATATAGAGTAAATGACTCAACCTGTAAGTCTGGATAACTCTATAAATCATGAAATAATTATAGTGTCATGCATATGCATATGAATGTCATGCCGTGCATAGGTACATGTTTCATAACATCATCAGGCCTCTGAGGGCATCCCATCATATCATCTCGGCCGGTGTGGGCAAAATCATCAACGTATACCAGGTGATCAGGTGGTGGTGCGTATATAACGCCATAACCTTTTCCCATATCCCCTATAAGTATAATATTGAGCCGAAAGGATGTTCCATTCGAATGGTCAGGCGCAACAATCAATTGAAACCAAACAATCACGTAAACCTCAACAATCATAAAACAGTTAAACTGCAATTCTCTTAACTTCCTCAATATTATCAAAAATGAAACCAACAGGAACATAAATATATATATCTCGTAAAAATAATGCCAAACTACTCAACCGTTTTGTACCACAAGGGAACCAAATAAAAACCAATACTCTTTCCAAAATAACCACAGTAATATTTAACAACAAAATAATAAAGCCAACTAGTCATAGAAACAATAATGAACAAAGAACAATTAAGGCAAGCATCAATTAAGTTGGGAACGGGAAAGAGATCATGTTTATCAGGAAAATTGGGTGATGCATAGATACTCGTCACCTCACCTATACACCACGCCCATGAATTTCACATAGCAAACAAGTGGGGATTCCTATCCCCTCAAGTCAAAGTTAGACCAAACACTTACCTCAATTTCGCAGGCCACTCACTCCTCAATTATAGCTTTTCCTTTAGAATCTTGCTCTAACTTGCTCGAATCTAATCATAATTAACTCAATATAATTAATTAAGGCTAAAGGAACTAACTTTATTGAAAATCATCATTTTTCCTAAGTTTTCTAAAAGAAAGTGAAAACCCAACCCCGGGCCCGCTTGGTCTAAACTCGGGTTCGGACCAAATTACGTTTACCCATTCACCCACGAACTCAAATATACAATTAGTTTCAAAATCTGACCCCAATTCGAGGTAAAGATTCGATTTTTACAAAATTCCATAGTTCTACCTTTTACCATGAAAATTCTTAGTTTTTGATTTAAAAGTGATGAAAAACAATGAGTAATTGAAAAAGTAAAGTTTAGAATTAATTACCTATGACTTGGGGATGATATTTGGTGAAGCAATTCGTTCCTAGGGCTGTGGGGTTCAAAAATTTGAAGAAGAAGAAGTCTGCCCGTTTTATATATATTTTCCTGCCAGCTATTCTGCCTCGTTTCTCGTGCCCAACGATCCTTAAACTCGATTTTTATATCTCCAATGGATTCCTTGTGAAATTATAATCAATTTAGGCTTTTTAATCACTCAATTTGATATTATAATGAAGGAGATATGTAGGTTTTAATATTTACAAATAATGCAGATTTTTAATACGCCGTCAGTGGCAATTTCGTAATTATCCTGAAAAATCTGGCAGTCTTAGTAAAAGTGCCTATAAAATCCTCATACGATGTCCAAATTCGATGATTTTTTTTATTACGGGTCCGTAACTACGATACGGGTCTAATACTTCATTCAAAATAGAAATCGGAGCTCATTTGTTCAATATGATATCATTTATGCTTGAAGAAACGACGTCGAAGCATAAGAAATAACGAGCGCAACACAACCGAAACTTATTTGAAACTCACCCGAGCCCTCGGGGCTCTAAACCAAACATGCACACAAGTCTAAAAGCATCATACGTACTTGCTCGTGTGATCAAATCATAAAAATAACATGTAAAACTATGAATTAAACCTCAAAACTCATTATTTTTCTCAAGAACACTTAAAGTTCACTATTTATCAACCGGACATCCGAATCACGTCAAATAAATTCTGATTTTCGCCAAATTTCGCAGACAAGGCTTAAATATCATAACAAACATGTATCTAGCTCCGGAACCAAAATACGGGCTCGATACCAACGGTTTCAAACGTTAATTCATTTTTTTATTTCATTAATAATTCAACAAAATAATTTTTTTCAAAAATTGATTTCTAAGGCTTGGGACCTCGGAATTCAATTCCGGGCATACACCCAAGTCCCATATTTTACTGCGGACCTCCCGGGATTGTCGAAACACAGATCCGAGTCTGTTTACTCAAAATGTTGACTCAAGACAACTAAAACCAAATTTTTAATTCTAAAAATTATTATTTCTTATATTTTCACATAAAAGCTTTCCGGTTTCACGTCCGGAATGCGCATGCAAATTGAGGTATTTAAAATTAACCTTTTTAGGGCTATTAAACCTAGAACGGAGTCTAACTTCATAAAATGGCTCCTTGGATCATCACAATCTCCACCTCTAAAACAAACGTTCGTCCTCGAACGGACATGGAAGATTACCTGAGTTTGCAAACAAGTGTGATATTTACTCTACATGTCCGACTCGGACTCCCAAGAAGCTTCCTCAATGGGCTGGCCTCTCCACTGCACTCGAACTGAAGGATAACTCTTAGACCTCAACTGACGAACCTGACGGTCTAAAATGGCTACCGGCTCCTCCTCATAAGTCAAGTCTTTGTCCATTTGGACAGAGCCGAAATATAACACGTGGAACGGGTCACCATGATATTTCCGGAGCATAGATACATAGAATACCGGATGAACTTAGGATAACCCTGGAAGCAACGCAAGTCTATAAGCTACCCCCCCCCCCCC
>ML257538.1:13861-104602 GCA_005239495.1 Nicotiana undulata
AACTTACCCTTCTTCCCAAATCTCATAACACCCTTCATGGGCGACACACGAAGCAATACTCTCTCTCCAACCATGAATGCCACATCACGAACCTTACGATCGGCATAACTCTTTTGCCTAGACTGAGCTGCACGAAGTCTCTTCTGTATAATCTTGACCTTACCTAAGGCCTCCTGAACGATGGTTAGAGTTACAAAAAGATTATGATGTCACCATATTGTATCATCCGGGGAAAGCCAATGTGGTGGCCGATGTATCGAGTAGAAAGGCGGTGAGTATGGGCAGCCTTGCGTATATTCCAGTTTGTGAGAGACCGCTGGCTTCAGACATTCAGACGTTGGCTAATCAGTTCGTGAAGTTGGATATTTCGCCCAATAGTGTTCTAGCTACAGTCGTTCGGTCTCCTTTAATTGAGCGTATCCGGGAGCGACAAGATGATGACCCACCTTTTGCGGTCCTTAGGGACACAGTTCGACACGGTTATGCCAAGCAGGTTACAGTTGGAGGTGATGGTGTTTTGATGATGCATGGTCGTTTATGTGTGCCTAATGTTAATGGCCTTCGTGAGTTGATCCTTGAGGAGGCTCACAGTTCTCAGTATTCTATTCACCCAGGGTCAGCTAAAATGTACCAAGATTAGAGGCAGTATTATTGGTGGAGAAGGATGAAAAAGAACATTGTGGCGTATAAGGCTCATTGCTTAAATTGTCAGCAGGTAAAGTATGAGACCTGGTGGTTTGCTTCAGCAGATAGAGATTCCTGAGTGGAAGTGGGAGCGTATCACTATGGACTTCGTTGTTGGACTCCCACGGACTCAGAGGAAATTTGACGCAATTTGGGTTATTGTGGATAGGCTGACTAAATTAGCACATTTCATTCATGTGGCAAGTACTTATACTTCAGAGCGGTTGATTGAGTTATATATTCGGGAGATAGTTCGGCTTCATGGTGTGCCCGTGTCTATTATTTCTGATCGGGGTACGCAGTTTACTTCGCACTTTCGGAGAGCAGTTCAGTGTGAGTTGGGTACCCGAGTAGAGTTAAGTACAACATTTCACCCTCAGACTGACAGGCAGTCCGAGCGTACTATTCAGATATTGGAGGATATTCTCCACGCTTGTGTTTTTGACTTTCGAGGTTCATGGGATCAATTCTTGCCGTTAGCAGAGTTTGCTTATAATAATAGTTATCAGTCGAGCATTCAGATGGCTCCTTATGAGGCGTGATATGGTAGACAGCGCAGATCACCAATTGGATGGTTTGAGCGGGGAGAGGCTCGGTTATTGGGTACAGACTTAGTTCAGGAGGCCTTAGGTAAGGTCAAGATTATACAGAAGAGACTTCGTGCGGCTCAGTCTAGGAAAAAGCGTTATGCTGATCGTAAGGTTCGTGATGTGGCATTCATGGTTGGAGAGAGAGTATTGCAACGCGTATATAACATCGTATGGTCATGGGTCAATGTACATATGTAAATGCATTAAATGCACGTGAAAATAAGTTAATAAAACCTCTCGGTACGTCATAAGGCCATTATGACTCTGATTAATATCATGAAATAAACTTTACCAACTTACGTATTTTTGAGACCCATGAACAGATGATAGAATAATATGACACATGAGAGAACAAGAATATACACATCTCTAGCATTTCTACGAATAGAGTAATTTATGGATGTTGTGCATTTGCTCGTTTCATTTGTTCGTATAGATCATGACAAAAAGAAAGAAGGGGTAGCCTTAACATACCTGGAGTAGGAAAAAATTCGTGTGATATTCTTGAGAAGGATTACACGTATTCCTTTAGAACCGCAAAAACTTTCGTTGCTAAGGAGCTACAAATTTTCGTAAGAAAAATTGTTGAAAGCTTACTGGATTAAGTATAGCGTTTGGTTATTTTGAATTGTTTGAACTTAGGAAAAGGTTATATGACGTAGATGAAGCAACGTCAAGTCTTTTCTGAATTTGAGTCCAATTAAGCCAAACTTCAAAGTACTACACGTAATGTCTTATTCTTTTTATGTACATCACTTTAAATGGACACCTTAGCTAGTATGACTATGAGTCACTTGTATAATATGTGGCTTGCTTCCACGTAGGGGTGGGGTGGGAATTGTAATCTTTATTCAACTTATCAGTTAATTAGGTAATGTTCCGTTACCCGGTAATTAACCAATTACCCGTATAATCAAGAATTATCTCAAATTACTTAAAATACTACTCACTCTTCACATACCTTATTTACCTTATTATCATGGTTATGTGGTACCTCGTACAACACTAGTCCATAAATACCGAGTATTTTAGCTCGTGGCCGTATTTTATCCTAACATGCCAAACTTGGACGAAAATTCGTTTTTTTTGACTTGCTCTCCCTCTCACCTTCACGAATTTACTTATCAGTTGTTTGAAATAGCATAATCCTTATAATTTCTAAATAATATTTTCCTTGGACTGATGTCAATTACCTTACGCCAAATTCAACGTACAATACTACAGGGTGCAACATCGTCGTAATTTAATACCGAGAAGCGTAACATCACCGTAATGTAATACTGCAAGGCGTAACATAATCGTAATATAATACTGCGGGATGTAACATCATCGTAATATATTATTGCAGAGGGTAACATCATCTTAATATATTACTGCAGCGCATAACATCGACGTAATACTGCGGGGCGTAATATTATTCCCCCCTTTGGAACATTCGTCCTCGAATGTTGACTGCTGCACTTATCATTTTCATAACTTATGTATTCCAGATACTTTAGATCTTCCCTTTCCATCTAGGGTATTGTTCTGGGAATAAGTCTAAAGTCCAGGGGATTCCCCCCTTAGGCCTCCTTCTCACACCACAACTTGTAGTCGGAATTCTTCCAATCTCGTAACTATTGCTACCTTCCATCATGCAGCCTGTACGACTTTGACCTTGTAAGTGTGCCCAATCTCTAGGCTTTATATACAGAGCTTGATAAGATGTCCCTTTGGGCATCTATGAGTATACTGAAGTTCTTCGCTCGGTACTTTGTTGAATTCACGAATATAGCTATATCTTATCGTATAGGTCCGTTTAGCCATCCGTATGAATTTACTGCCATAACTATTACTTTAATTTATCGTTGCTGGGGTCTGCTACCAAATCCCAGCTTACTCTCGTTTCTTATTTCATATGTATAAATCTAAGTCCTTTAATGCTTCCTTATTACCGCTCATCTTTAGAATAACGACCTAATCTCATCTCATACTTTGTGACTTTTTTCCATCCATTGTTGATTCACCTCAATATTGATCTATAATATACCACTGATAACTTGAAACTTCTTACGTAATACCTTGCCACTAGGGCTTACTATGCCTCAAAGAATATTCGAAGTGATTTTCCTGATCCACTTAGCGGCGATACTGTACTTCCATAATCGTATTTCATAGCATCCCAGTGTGATTCACCTTACGTGGGTAAATTAATCCCGTGCAATTCATGAATCCCTTTCTTCAAATCATTACTCAATCGAAGGCCCAAACGTCATCCTTTATCTACCACAATTACACCTTTTCTACTATTAGGGCAACATTCCATCTCTTTTTAAATGTTACTTATGATGAGCAACTCCTTTGAGTTCATTCTGGATATATTGAGCTTTTTATAACTTTGAGAAATCATCAGATCTCTTGTTTTCACGGGCTTAATCCTGAGAACTTATCAGTTTCTCGTCACCATCTCATTTGCCCTTTCTTGTCCTTATTCCTGTCTTCCTAAAACCTTGTTGCTTTACCATACTTCAACTTGTGTCCTACATATATCTATTTATACTACTCGCAACCTTCCTTCAACTTGCTTGCATCATAAATTTCTTTATGTCATTCCAAAACATCAAGCGAGACATCACATCGTCTCTAACTCTCATTTACTCTCTTAATTAGCCTTTTCGATACTTAAAAACCATAAGCTGGAAGACATGCCACTGACAATGACACTATCATTCCTAGATACTGAATCCCCGTGCTTCTAGCTTTCTATCCAAAGTATGGACTATTCACAACCTTCACGTTTGAGTATCGCGTACGATGTTCACCTTTACCTTACTTTCCTTAAAATATTGCATCATATCTTGTATCTCTTTCATGACCTTCCTTCCACATAGGTATAATTCACATCCATAACCTAAAGCTTTATTATCATACTTGTACTTGTGGTGCATACACAATCCGGTGTGAGCTTCATACTGACTTCTTATGAGGATGGTACTCTTCAGTTGGCTTCATCGTAGAGCCGTTATAAAATATTGCTATCGTACTATCTCTCTTATACCTCTACTATTTAAGAGTGATCCTGAGGTATATAATTCTCTTGGTCCACTCCTGTTTTACTTAGTCGATGTAACTCTTTAGTTTCCTCTTCTTTCTGATCAACCTTTATGTAGGCTTAAGCTACCTTCCAATCTACGGCTCCTGGTCTTAGTTATTACTTTAGCCTTTTATAGGCGCTGAGGGATATTCATGATACAATCCTTTAACAATTCACTCCTTCATCTATGACCTAGCTCAATTCTTTCTTTTAACGTATACTAGAATCTCATATGTCTATATATGCTACAGGTATAAAAATCCAAACTCTTAAGTGCGTTCATAATGTCACCAACTCGGGATAATTGATCGAATAATTCTGTTCGTTTCTTCTTACCTTTCTTTAACGTAAGCTATTACTTTTCCTGGTATTTTTGCCCTCTTGTTGCGTGCATACTTAGCTTGTCTTAGTTCCTACGCATGCCAGTGTTTTCGTGCAACTCATATGATCTCGAATATTACTTTTCATTTCTTACTTCCCGTTCATTAGGCATGGTAGGTTCCACTTTCCCTTGGAGTGCTTAAAATGTTGTTATGAGATTTTTGTTACTTGACCATTTCCTTTTTAGGTTGTTGTGCTTAGGTTGAAGCCTTTTTCCTTATTTTCTCAATTATGGGACTTGTTGGTATATTGGGGTGGGTCCCGAGGGGCTCAGGTGAGTTTCGGACGAGTTTCAGACTATTATTGGCCATGTTGTTACCGCAAGTTTCTGTTGTTACCTATTTCTTCTGGTGTTCTTTACGATCGCGAAGTGTATTTTGGTCTTCAGTGAATTTGTTCTTTGTGGACGTGATATATGCAACGCGTTCGCTAAAGGTAATCTGATTATGTTCTGCATTCGCGATGAAGTGTGGCATTCACATATAGTTTAGTTGAGGAGCTGGGAGCTGGGAGCTGGAGGAAATGTGTTCATGTTCGCGAAGTAGCAGTCGCATTCGCGAATGTTTGGTTATGTTATGTATCGCGTTCACGAGGACTATGCCAAGAACGCATAGGGTCGTTTTGTGTCGATGTGAATTTTTTCATTACGAACATGATGGTCTTCCCGCGTTTGCGAAGGGTATTGTTGGGGCAGTGTTCTTAAAGTACTCTATTTTGAAGGTTTCAGACATTTATCATATTTTTAGTTGTGGAGCTCAGATTTGGACGATTTTGGAGGCGATTTTCACCACATGGATTGGGGTAAGTGTTTTCTACTCAGTTTTGATTATATTACGCGATTCCATCTTTATTTTTGGCATTTGATTCATGATTGCAAAAGAAAATTGGGGGGGGGGGTTGTCTAAACGTTCCTATGGTGAATTTTTTAGTTTTGAATATCGATTCGGAGTCGAGTTTGAGTGAAATTAGTATGGCTGGACTCGTAATTGAATGAGTTGTCAGATTTTGTGAGTTTTGTACGAGTTTTGAGGTTTGGGCCCGAGTCTGACTTTTTGGTTGACTTTGAGTAAATGTGTAAAGACTCTACCTTTATCAATTGAGTTTGCTTCCTACAACATTATTTGATGATTTTGAGTTTCTTTTGGCTAATTTCTAGCCGTTCGAAGGATGATTTGAGCGGGATGGCGCTTCTAGTGTATTGTTTGGGCTTGTGTGAGGTAGGCGTCTTGCCTAACTTTGTTTGGGGAAGTTTTTCTAATAATTTACATTGTTTGCTACATGTGGCGGGTGATGCATATATGAGGTGATGAGCGTATATGCATGTGCTAGGGTTTAACATGCTTTGAGGTAAATTATTCAATTAACTGTGCGTTGTAGACTTACGTGATCTTGTTTCATGTATTACTTGACTTCTAGATTACTAAGAATACGAAATTAAAAGCTAGAAACCAAGATTTAGTTTATTATAATTTGATTAAAATTTGACGGACTTTTGTGAAACTTTTTATTGATGTGTTTAATTCGGTCATCATTATGCTTAATCACTAATATATCACTACGACCATTATTCTTGAGATATTGGATTATGTACTTGAGTTCAAGATCATTTTTGAGACTTGTTGAAGTACTTGAACAATAAGGTTCTTGAGGTTAATTGAATTGTTATTGGCTTGAAAGTTGTGATTAATGTTCATTTGGAATATTCGTTTAATCATTATCCTTGATGTTATTCATGCTTCCTACCTTGCTTGTCATTGATATACATATGATTGATGAGGAAGAGTGTAAAGCACAAAAGGTGATGTCGTTCCATTGCATAAACATTATTATGTGAGGAAGAGTGTAAAGCACGATGATGCTGTGCCATTTCATTTACATTATCATGTGAGGATGCGAGTAAAAGCACGAAGGGTGATGTCGTGCCATTTATTTACATTATCATGTGAGGATAAGAGTAAAATCACGAAGGGTGATGCCGTGCCATTTTATTTACATTATCATGTGAAGATGAGAGAAAATTACGAAGGGTGATGCCGTGCCATATTATTTATATCATCATGTTTTCATTTACATTATCATGTGAGGATGAGAGTAAAAGCACTAAGGGTGATGTCGTGCCATTTCATTTACATTATCATGCTTTTATATTATCATGTGTTCAGGCACGAAGCGTGTTTCCGTGCAGGCGAGGATGATGGACATGCATTATGTCGTGATATCTTTTCCTTGTGTATACATTTATGCCTTTACCTTGAGTTGTTATTGTCGCACCTATGTTTTCTATGTGACTTGCCATTGTCATTCTGTCTTTATCCTCTATCTCAACTATTATTGTGTTGTCCATGCCTTCTATGTGTTTAACTTGCAAACATCATGCCATCCTTCATGTTGTCATATGTACATCCATGTCGTTTCTCATTTGTTGCACTTTCGTATACGCCTTCTATAATGTTAGTTGTTCATGTCTTCTATTTGTTAGCTCATAAAGACCATGATTTCCCTCTTGTTGTTATATCCACATCTAGGCCTTCTACCATATTGCGAGTGAAATTTATGTTCTTCCTTCTTAATTGATGTCATGACTTGTACTACCAATACTTGGGATATTGTATGAAATCAGATATATCATTTATTGGTCACATTTATTTTATTAGAATTGTATTAATTATTTATTGGCTGACCTAAGGGGTTGGGTTAAGTGCCATCACGACTAATGGATTTTGGGTCGTGACAAGTTGGTATAAGAGCACTAGGTTTGTAGGTTCTACGAGTCATGAACAAGTGTCTAGTAGAGTCTTGCGGATCGGTATAATGACGTTCATACCTATCTTCGAGAGGCTACAGGGCATTTAGAAAACAATTCCCTTCCTTCTTTCCTTATCGTGCGACCTTATTTTAGCTTGTAACCTACCATTTTGATTCTTTATATTCGTTCATAAGTGATGTTGTGCACTCGGTATTCACTATGCATCGACAGTTTGTGATAATGCGGATGGATACGAAGGGCTATGGATGCTTGATTACCATCGCGATGTGTTGTCTGGTCTTGGAAGCGGATGATGGATCTTTTAGTCGTTCATTTGTGGTACGAGGCAAGTTCTTATATCTGGTTGGTAAGCACAGACTAGAGAAGATGTCTAGTAGCCTAGTTATTGTGATTAAGGTGGGTTCATGGTAAGGTGTCGATTTGAGTACAGTCGATGGGTTATCTCCTGCGTGATGAGTTTTGATTGTGTGTTTCATATGAGGTTTCCATTCGGTGGAATGCATATATTATCATTGAAGAGCATTTGGGGAAGTTTGTTTGACTAATGCAAGGATGGGTAAGCGCTTGGTAGAGTCTTCAGAATGTTCTATGACCAGTATTGCATGATGTTCTGAAGTATTCAGCTAAATAGTCGTACGAGATTGGGGCCGCTATGAAGATGTGGTACTTTGGATTACCGGTGATGTGTTCTATGGCTTTGAGCTAAGTGGGGGAGTCTTCTAATGATAATTAGATTGTAGGATCATGCGTTGTATCAGTTTCCGGGCTGAGAGATTGCTTGGTTATTTCATTGAATAGTCATGTGCTATGAAGCGTGGGTTGCTTGGTGCGTGTTAGCTGTGTATTGAAGATCAGAGTAAGGTGAGTGGTTATCGAGAAGGTTCTTACAAATTCCAGATCATATGTAACATATAAGGACTTCTGAATGCGTGTATTGGTAGGTCTTGTGATTAGTAGGGAATGGTAATCGGATATGCGGTATTTCTAGGTCAAGAATGATTCTCCATGGCAATATTGGAGAGATGATGATAAGTGGGGATTTTTACTACTTATTTGCGCCTTTTTACTTTCGTTTTAGTTCAAAAATGTTTAAAGGTATTTCTGAAAACTGATAAAATATGCTTACTTGCAGGAGTATTGGAAAATGAGCCAAAGTGATGAAAGTAACTCAAGAAGGAGTGTTTTGAAACAAGGACAAAAGTCAAGTAAAAAGGCCAAAGTGCGGACCGCAGAATTTTGTCTGTGGCCACAGATCATGAAGGAAATCTTGACAAGGCTGCTTTGAAAAGTGCGGACCGCACAATAATTGTGCGGCCGCAGAAGATGAATATCATAGAGTTCCACATCTTAGTCCATCAAGAATTGCGGACCGCACTATAATTGTGCAGCCGCAGAAATCAATAGTGTGGCCGCAATTCAGAATTTTGCGACCGCAGAAGCCACTCCTGTTAAGAGTTGCAGTAAAGTGCGGACCGCATACAGAATTGTGCGGCCGCAGAACCTCCGAAAGGGCAATTTTATCCAATATTTTTAGCTGTGTATAAATAGTCATTTTGACGAAATTAGGTTAAGTTTGAACATCTGAAATTTGGTAGCCATTTTTCTTTATTGTTTAGTAAACTTTATGTTAGTTTATCAACTTTACGTTGGATTTTCATCTCTTTATCATTTAATACGAGTTTAATCATCTTTTCTTCTTTATTGTTTTCATCATCCACAATGAGTAGCTAAATTTCTAGCTAGGGTTATAACCCAACCCTAGTGTGGGTACCTAATGGGTGTTTGTTTAGGGCTTGTTTATGGTTGGGTGTGTAATATTTATCCTAGTTCTTGCTAAAATTGTTGAATTAATGGTTGCAAACATTGATTCAAGCCTATTTGACTTAGTCTCTACTTGAGAAAGAGAGACTCATTCTAGGAAAACTTGGCTAACAAGAAATTGAGATGAACTCAAGAAAATTAAAGGGTTAAATCTAGAGATAGTAAAACCTGACTTGAGCATCTATGAACTGTTTTGTGAATTACCCATTTGGACTTGAGAAATCCAAACTGGGAAAAACCACTCTATTACCGAGAGGTATTGAGTGGGTAATTGTGTGTTGATTTCTATATTACATGCCGACCAACGAAACCCGCTCTAAAGACCACAACCTGTTAGGCAAACACCTAGGTAGAAGTCACAGTCCTAGACCTTTTACGTAATTGAAAAACAACACAAAAAATATTATTCTCTAGCTTAACATTTGCAAACAGTAGCATAATTTAGAAGTAGAATCAAAACACAGTTTGTGGAATTGCATCTTAGGCACCTTACACACTTTGTCTGAATATATACCTAATCCCTTCTACGCTCCATGTGGATTCGATACCGACTCCCAGTTGTGTAATTATTGTTGAAATCGACCGCTTCACAACCCCAAAATGAGGTGTGATTTGGGCGAGATCAATTTTTGGCACATTTGCCGAGGAGCTAAAAACTGATTTAGCTATATGTTTGGTTTTGTGTGTGACTTGTCTTCCTTTCCTTCCGAGTTACTAATTTTTTTGTGAAACAATTGTAGCTACAAAAATGGCTCTCAACAACAATGATCCTCTCGGAAACTTGCCATTGGGGAAGGATGTGGATGATGACCAAGTTGACGAGGTTCCTCTTAAACCTCAAGCAAATAGATGAGGCCGACCGCCTAATAACAATGTCCCCTTACCTCCCTCTCCTCCACCAACAGCGGCTCCACACCTTGCCAAATGAAGGATATGCAAGTTCCCTTGTCCCCCCCTCCGCATTAGGGCGGCAACTTCCAAATCACTAATGTTATGCTCACATTGCTAGAGCAACGGGGATTCTTCACCGGGGCTCTGAGTCAAAATGCATACAAACACTTTAAGGGGTTCGTGGATACTTGTTGGGGAAGTTAACAAACCAACGTCTCCGTGGATGCTCTAAGTTTGAGTATATTCCCTTCTCTCTACGGGGGAAAGCCTTGGATTGGTTAGAAAGATAGTCAAACCATTCTATCTGTACGTGGGATGAATTGGCGGAGAAATTCATTGCCAAGTTCTTTTCTCCCTGGCATATGGCTACTCTTAGAGACGAGATTCTAGCATTCAAGCAAGAACCCAATGAGACTTTGCACAAGATATGGGAGAGGTACCGTACTATGGTGAAAGATTGCCCAAACAATGACATGACATAGGCTATGATTCAATAAACTTTCTATGGGGGGGTCAATACTACCAATCAATGCGTGGTCAACCAACTTGTCGGTGGAAATTTCATGACAACGCCATATGCTGAAGCTTGTGAGATCTTAGATGAAATGGCGGGTACTTCATCGGCATGGAAAAATAGAGCAAATGTTCCTAAAGGTGATCCAAATATGATTCACCTACATAAATAATTTCATGATCATGGGCAAGCAATTGCCGAGTTGACCACCACAATGAATCAATTAGCCAAAGCTCAACTTCAATAAGTTCAAGGTCCTAAGAAAGTAAATGCAATGGAAGGTGTAAATATGATGGTGAACAAGCGAAGGCAATAGGGTCAACAAGTGCAAAACCGTGAGGAATAATATGTGCAAGAAGATAGTGGGTTTGACCAAGATGAATCATACAATGAACAAGAGGAGGAAGTGCAATTTGCGAACAACTTCCAAGGGAAAAGAAACAACTCTCAAGGACTGGATCAACAACAATGGCGATCTCAAGGTAATCAAGGGGATTGGAACTCAAACCACCAAGGCAATTGGAGTGGTGGTAACAACAATCAAGGTTATTGGAACAATCAAAACAACCAAGGTAACTGGAACAATCAAAACAACCAAGGCAATTGGAGTGGCAACAATCAAGGATATTGGGGAGGCAACAACCAAGGGAGTTGGAATAATAACCAAGGGAATTTGGGCTCGGGCTTTAAAAGGCCCCCAATGTATCAACAACCAAGCAACCCGCATCCTTATCCGCCTCATAGGCCTAGCTCTTCCAATAATGAGATGGGGCAAATTGAGAACATGTTCAAGAAAATGATGGAGAAGAATGTTGACTCCTATGCTCAATTAGCTTCTCACAACACTCAATTTGTTATTTTGGAAGTTCAATTGGGGGAAATCTCACGAGCTTTGAACACTCGTCCTTAGGGGGCACTACCAAGTGACACGGTGGTGAACCCGAAGGGTGGGAAAAATACGGGACATGCCCTGGCCGTTACTACAAGGAGTGGAAAAGGTGGGAATGCAAGCAATTAAGTCAAAGAAAAATTGTGGATGATGAACAAGTGATTCAAGAAGATGAGATTCCAAACAATGTGGTTCAAGAAGATGACGAAGTGAGAATTGATATTGATGAAAATGTGGAGGAGACTCAAGAAGTAGTGAACCAGTCTAGGGAACACATTGTTGACATTACGGA
The DNA here is from genome assembly GCA_005239495.1 of Nicotiana undulata. Classification (NCBI taxonomy): domain Eukaryota; kingdom Viridiplantae; phylum Streptophyta; class Magnoliopsida; order Solanales; family Solanaceae; genus Nicotiana; species Nicotiana undulata. The sequence goes on from ML257538.1 coordinate 25,764, forward strand.
ATCGGTAGTGCCAAAGGCTAAGGCACCAATTCCAAGGCCTCCTCCTCCATACCCTCAAAGGCTTGCCAAACAAAATGGAGAGAACCAATTCAAAAAGTTCATTGTCATGATGAAGAGCTTATCTATTAATGTGCCATTCATTGAGGCTTTGGAACAAATGCCCGGATATACAAAGTTCATGAAGGATTTGGTGACAAAGAAGAGGTCGATGAATTGTGAGACTATAATGATGACACATCAAGTGAGTGCAATTGTGCACTCAATGGATCCTAAGTTGGAATATCCCGACGCTTTCACAATCCCTTGTACCATTTTAAGTGTAGACTTTTCCAAAGCTCTTTATGATCTAGGGGCGAGTATAAACTTGATGCCCTACTCGGTGTTCAAAACTTTGGGAATTGGGCAACCAAGACCCACATCTATGAGGTTGAAAATGGTGGATCGTACTATGAAGAGACCATTGGGTATTATTGATGATGTGTTGGTTCGTGTTGATAAGTTCATCCTCCCTACGGACTTTGTGATTCTTGATTGTGAAGTAGACTATGAGGTGCCTATTATTTTGGGGAGACCTTTCCTTGCTACGTGGAAGGCTCTTGTTAATGTAGAATCCGGTGAGCTCGCCTTCCAGGAGGGCGATGAAAAGGTATTTTCCATGTGTGGAAATCTATGAGGCAATCGAATAACAATGAGGTTTGTTCGTTTGTAGACTTAGTGACCGAGGTGATTGTTGATGCTAGTGCCATGATGAATGTTGATGATACTTTGAAGGTCGTATTGCTTAATCATGATGATGATGAGAAGGATGGCTATGTGGAATGTGTGAATGCATTGCAAGGAATGGGTCCGTACACTTATGAACCCCGCAAATTGTCCTTAGATCTTGAAAACTGGAAGACTCCTCCAACAAAGCCCTCAATTGAGGAGCCTCCCACTTTGGAGTTAAAGCCATTGCCTCCACATCTCAGGTATGAATTCCTTGGCTCGTGTTCTACTTTACCGGTTATTCTTTCCTCTTGTTTGACTAACGTGCAGGTAGACTCCACTTTGGCGATGCTACAAAAGAGGAAGAAATCTATCAGATGGACATTGGCAGATATTCGGGGTATAAGCCCCGCCTTTTGCATGCACATGATTATATTGGAGGAGGATGTCAAACCCTCTGTTGAACATCAAAGAATACTAAATGAAGCAATGCAAGAGGTGGTGAAGAAGGAGATCATTAAGTGGTTGGATGCCGGGGTTGTTCACCTCATTTCTGATAGCTCGTGGACCTCTCTGGTGCAATGTGTCCCAAAGAAAGGGGGCATGCTTGTGGTCACCAATGACAAGAACGAGTTGATTCCTACAAGAACGGATATCGGGTGGAGAGTGCGTATGGACTATCTCAATGCCAACAAAGTCACAAGGAAGGATCATTTCCCACTTCCATTCCTTGATCAAATGCTTGATAGGTTGGCCGGCCGTGCTTTCTATATTTTCCTTAATGGATATTCCGACTACAATAAAATTCTTATTGCTCCGGAGGATCAAGAGAAGACTACCTTCACATGTCCTTATGGTACTTTTGCATTCTCGCGGATGCCATTTGGGTTATACAATGCACATGCGACTTTTCAAAGATGTATGATGGCTATCTTCACCGATATGGTGGAGGATTTTCGTGAAGTCTTCATTGATGACTTTTCTGTGGTCGGGAATTCTTTTGATGATTGCTTGGAAAATTTGGACAAGGTCTTGGCAAGATGTGAGGAGACAAACTTGGTATTGAATTGGGAGAAATGTCACTTCATGGTCGAGGAAGGCTTTGTCCTTGGCCACAAAATGTCAAAGAATGGTATTGAAGTCGACAAGACCAAAATAGAGGTGATTTCTGAACTCCCACCCCCTACATCTGTGAAGGGAGTGAGAGATTCTTGGGTCATGCGGGGTTCTATCGCCGTTTCATCAAGGATTTTCCCAAAGTGGTGAACCCCTTGTGTAAGCTTTTGGAGAAGGATGCCAAATTCCATTTTAACGAGGATTGCATGAAGGCATTCGAATTGCTCAAGTTCAAATTGACTACTACTCCTATTATCACCGCACCGGATTGAAGCTTGACTTTTAATCTCATGTGTGACGCAAGTGATGTTGTGGTCGGAGCAGTTTTGGGGCAACGTATCAACAAGATATTTCATCTGGTCTACTATGATAGTAAGACCATGAACGATGCCCAAGTCAATTACAAGGTGACCGAAAAAGAGCTCCTTTAGTGTCTTTCTATGGAGAAGTTCCGCCCGTACTTGAAGGGTACAAAGGTGATTGTCCATACCGATCATGCGACACTTCGGTACTTAATGAGCAAAAAGGATTCAAATGAGAGGTTAATGCGGTGGGTGCTTTTATTTCAAGAGTTTGATCTAGAAATTCAAGACTGCAAAGGCAGTGAAAACCAAGTGGCGGACCACTTATCTCGCTTGGAGGAGGAGCGAAGGCCACATGACGGCCTTGAAATAAATGATTTCTTCCCCGACGAGCAACTTGTAGCCATTTCAATGACCGGGATTCCATGGTTCGCCGAATTAGCAAATTATATAGTGAGTGGTATTTTACCGAATGAGTTCTCTTCAACCCAAAGGAAGAAGCTCAAACAGGATTGCCTTGACTATTATTGGGATGAACCGTATCTCTTCCGGATTTGTATTGATGGTGTGCCGGAGGAAGAACAAGTGGAAATTCTTGAGGCCTTCCACTCTTCACCATATAGTGGTCACCATGGTGGAGCGAGAACGACGGCAAAAGTGTTTAGTTGTGGATTCTATTGGCCTACCCTGTATAAGGACGCTAGTGATCTAGTCGAGCGCTGTGATGAATATCAAAGGGCCGGTGGTATTTCTAAGAAATATGAGATGCCCTTCCCCACCATCTTGCAAAATTTACATTTTTGATGTGTGGGGCATTGATTTCATGGGATCGTTCGTAAGCTCTTGTGGGAATACCTACATTTGGTAGTTGTGGACTATGTGTCAAAGTGGGTTGAAGCCGTGGCTTTACCCAACAACGAATCTCGAAGTTTGGTGGCATTTTTGAAAAAGAACATCTTCGCAAGATTTGGTACCCCAATGGCCATTATAAGTGATGGGGGCTCGCACTTTTGCAACAAAGCTTTTGATACCTTACTCACCAAGTATGGTGTCACTCACAAAGTCTCGATCCCCAATCACCCTCAAGCAAGCGGGCAAGTGGAAGTCTCCAATCGAGAGATCAAGAGTATTTTGTAAAAGACAGTGAATGCCAACCGAACGAATTGGTCGAAGAAACTTGATGATGCTATTTGGGCTTATAGGACGTCTTACAAAACACTGATTGGTATGTCTCCATAACGGTTAGTGTTCGGAAAAGCTTTTCACCTTCCGGTGGAACTTGATCACAAGACTATGTGGGCATTTAAGAAGCTTAATCTTGAGTAGAATGTCGCCGCTAACTTAAGGGTGGCACAATTGAATGAGCTTGATGAATTCCGGTACAATGCATATACAAGGAGAAGATAAAGTACCTCCATGAAAAGTACATCCGGAATAAGGAGTTCAAAGAAGGTGATCTTGTGTTATTGTTCAATTCTCGATTACGCATGTTTCCAGGAAAGTTGAAGTCTAGTTTGAGTGGTCCGTTTGAGGTTGTGAATGTGACAACCTTTAGTGTATTAGACTTGAAGAATAAAAATGATGAAGTTTTTAGAGTCAATGGTCACCAGGTGAAGCATTATCTTGGAAAAGTTGATGATGGCCACATCGTGGCATTAATTCATTTAAAGTGATTGATGGTAACCTGTGTCGTGCCGCGACATTAAATCAGGCGCTTCTTGGGAGGCAACCCATGTTTCCTTTTATTCTTCTTTTTCTTCTTTTTAGATAGGTTTTGTTTTGTGCTAACTAGTTTTGAAGTGAATTGCAGGAATGTGTATGCTTTGCTGGAACTGTGCTCAAAAAATGGCTAAGTGTTGAAAAAGTGCGGACCGCACAGTATTGCATGCCACAACAAAACGGAGTCTGCGGCCGCATAATTCTTTGTGCGGCCGCACAAATGGAGACCCAAAAACACAACTCTATGTAGTTTAAAATTGCAGAGAATTGGCCAATCTGCAGCCGCACTTGAAATTATGCTGTCCGCACAAGTATCTACGACCGCACTCAATTTTGTGCGGACAGCAGATCTTCAGAAGGAATCAGGTAAAGAGTGCGGACCGTACACAAAATTGTGCGGTCGCACTCAGCTACACTTTTGACCTAATTTGGTCAACATATAAATAGGCCCTCCTCACATTGTTTCAAACTTTACACACTCTAAACTCTTGACACCAAAACAAGCATAGTGCACACAAATTGTTTCAAACTTCACATTCATTTCATCAGCCTAGATTCTGCCGTGCATTCCTTCATCACTGGTATGTTCAATTCAAGTTTAGATTTTTCAAATTTTCTTAGTTATTGTTCTTAATTAGTATAGTTATTTTTAGGCCTAAAATGTCAGATAATTCATCATGTGTGCTTAACATTGTGTGGCTAACTTCATACTAGTTAATTGGGGGATGGGTAAACTGTGCATCATGTTTAATTTGCCAATACCATGTCTAAATTGTGCAAAAATTAAAAAGCCTAAGTTCAGTGCCATATTATTTTTAATTGTGCGGTCGCATAAGAAATTGTGTGGTCCGTAGATCCTTAGCTAGGGCAAAAATTTGTGCGTTCAATGTGCAGGCCACACTCAAAATTGTGCGATCCCCATAAAATAAACTGTGGCCGCAGAAATATTTGTGCGACCGCAGATTCAAACTTCAGAGAACCAGTAACACTGGGCCTAGACTTGTGCGGATGCACTCATAATTGTGCGGTCCGCACTTCAGTTGTGCGACCATAGTCCAAAATTGTGCGGTCCGCACAAGGCACTCTGCGGCCGCACTTAGGATTGTGCGGATCCCACTTTCACATTTTCACACTATATTTCTTGAAACTTTCTACAGACTGCTTCCGAACTTTAACTGACTCATGTTGCTTTGTATTTCAGACAATGGTTTGATCAAGAGGTCGAGGTGATACTTCTAAAGGTAGGGGTAAACCTCCCGAGGCCGAGGCAAGGGTACTCAACCTCTTGTAGTACAGAAAAAAGCAATAACAAAGAAGCCAGCCATTGGTAGAGGTAGAGCCCTAGAGCCTTGAGAACCAAGTTCTTATATCCCTTCTAGGGAAGCTTCCAAGGGCCACTCAATGGAGGAACAACCTGAGGCATAGTCTCAACCACCACAGTTCCCTGGGAGATACCAACTGCGTAATGAACCCTCTACCTCAGCAAGTTCTTCTGAGGGTTCAGGTGAAGGCAGTCAGGGTTCAGAACCCTCCTCTACACACACTCCCACTACACCAGTCGTATTGGATGATGATGATATGCCAGATGATGGTAGAGGGAGTGACACTAGAGTGGGCGGCCTAGAGAGGTCGAAAAAGAAGGAGGTATAGGAAGACAGGTTTGTGATCCTGACATCATTCACCAAGTTCAGAGAGTGGTGGCCTCACAGATCGCTCACACTTGAGCGACAGTTTCTGTTGAAGGGTTTGGATACACTCAATCCAAATGTGGTTAAACAGTTCATGGAGCGAAATGGTGGATTTGGTTCACTCAGAGTGTTATGGATGAAAAGAAGCATTTGGTACGGTAATTATATGCCAATGTGGATCACATAAAGAAGGGTACTAAAGTGACCAAGGTGAGGAACTTGAAGGACATATTTGATCAAATCACTCTGAACACATACTTGGATTAGAGGAAGTGGAGTCAATCCAGTACTTGGAGAAGATTTCGATGGGTGATGCAGCTCGCCCTTGGCTAGTAGAGATCTTGGCACCTCCAGGACCACCACCACCGTGGATCACAGGTGGGGTTCCCATTACACAGGTTACCCTCAAATTTGAAGCAAAAGGGTGGCAAACATTTGTATAAAGCCGTATAGACCCGACCCAATGAGAACAATCTTCCGATCCCCCGGGGAGTCTTAGTGGCATCTATCATGGTCGAGTACCCAATCAATGTGGGTGCCATCATGTCGGCCAACATGTCAGTAGTTGTTAGAAAGGGTGAGAGCTCTTACCCATATCTCAACACCCTCACAGAATATTTCACGGATGCAAAGGTGGAGCCGAGGAGATTTGATAAGAAGATTTGGGCTAAGAATCCCTTATATTGGTATTCTTTGAAGGACCCAGGGAACCCGAAGCTCAAGGGTAAAGCAAAGTCTACCGTAGGCCAATCTGATGAGCCATCGGTGATGGTTACAGATTCAGCTGATATGCCATCTACAACTCCCATTCATTCCATAGCACCAGGTCCTTCCACCGAGACAGCTATCATGCCACCACCTCCACATATCCACTCACTGCGCCGCGAGTCTCCCAGAAATTGGCGAGTCTCAATAATTGTATGCAGACAGCTACTACAAAGATGTATGACATATCCAGTGTTGTTGCAGCACATTCGTTTACCCCAACAGCACTATAGGTTCCTCAGTCAGTGGAGGAAACATTGAAGAAGATCTTGGACAATCAGAAGACTATCATGGATACATTGGTGGCACATGAGGGAGCTATTGAGGAGTCATGTAAACAGATGAAGAAGATGAGGAAATCACTGACCTCAAAAAGATCAGTGGACAAGTTGAGAAAAGAAGTGACCAAGATTGCAGCAGTTGGTGATCTTCCATTTGACTTACCAATGGAGACAAATCCATCAGTGCCAGCAGAGGCACCAGCTGGCCAGTCTAATGAGCCGGACCTTGCTACCCATACTGCTGAGGAGGTGCTTCATATGTTCACCAACCCCGTTACTCTCCGAGTAGAGGATGATGAGATCCAGTAGGAGGAGTCTGAGGGTGGTGATGCTTCCATGCACACTGAGACCGCATAGGGAGTTCTCTTTACTCTCTACCCTTCCGTATTTTGATTTTTGTTAAGCATTGAGGACAATGCTTATTCTTATTTGGGGGGGGGGGGGTCTCTATTTTGATTGACTTGATATGACATTGGCTTGTAATAAATATAATACTCTTTTTGTTTATCTTTATTTTCTTTTTCATTATGTATATATTCCCCCCTCTCTATTGATGTATATATTCTCTTTCCCATTCTCGGTTTGTATATTCTTCTTTTTTTTTTGCTTTCAGTAGTTTATTTCATAGCTTCTTTATTTTGGTTTTCTAGTAGTCTAACTTTTTATTTACTTTAATAGCTTCTTTTTGACTTGGTAGCTTCGTTTTATGTTTAAGTCATCAATAAGCCTTTGGTTTTCTTAATGACACGGTTTTTTCCAAGGGTGGTTCTTGTGTGAACCTGGTGGCTCTTCCCAACGATGGATGGCGTGACGACCTTCTTAAGGGATTGAGTCCATTTTAGATGAGTGTGTGGGTAATTGTTGGTCCCAATTGATGTGTGTTGATTCACCTTAGCTTAGCTGGAATAGCTCTTTTCTTGTGGAAGTGGGAGTTACCTTATTTTCTTGAGGACAAGCAAAAGCTTAAGTGTGGGGGAGTTGATAAGTGGGAATTTTGACTACTTATTTGCGCCCTTTTTACTTTCTTTTTAGTTCAAAAATGTTTAAAGGTATTCCCAAAAATTGATAAAATATGCTTACTTGCAGAGTATTGGAAAATGAGCCAAAGTGATGAAATTCAAATCAAGACGGAGTGTTTTGAAACAAGGACAAAAGTCAAGTAAAAAGGCCAAAGTGCGGACCGTAGAATTCTATCTGCGGTGGCAGATCATGAAGGAAATCTTGACAGAGTTGCTTTGAAAAGTGCGGATCGCACAATAATTGTGCGGCCGCAGAAGATGAAGATCATAGAGTTCCACATCTTAGTCCATCAAGAAGTGCGGACCGCACCATAATTGTGCGGCCGCAGAACTCAAAAGTGCGGCCGCACTCAAAATTGTGTGGTCCGCATACCTCAAGAAGTGCAGCCACAATTCTGAATTGTGTAGCCACAGAAGACACTCATCTCAAGAGCTGCAGCAAAGTTTAGACCGCACACAGAATTGTGTGTCCACAGAACCTCCAAAAGGGTAATTTTGTTCGAAAATTTCAGTTGTGTACAAATAGTTATTTTTGACGATATTAGGTTAAGTTTGAACATTTGAAAGTTGGTAGCCATTTTTCTTTACTTTTTTAGGAAATTTATGATAGTTCATCAATTTTACATTGGATTTTCATTTCTTTATAATTTAATATGAGTTTAATCATCTTTTCTTCTTTATTTTCTTCATCACCCACCATGAGTAGCTAAATTTCTAGCTAGAGTTGTGACCCAACCCTAGTGTAGGTACCTAATGGGTATTTGATTTAGGGATTTTTTATGGTTGGGTGTGTAATATTTAGCCTAGTTCTTGCTATAATTGTTGAATTAATGGTTGCAAATATTGATTCAAGCCTATTTGACTTAGTCTCTACTTGAGAAAGAGAGACTCAGTATAGGAAAACTTGGCTAACAAGAAATTGGGATGAACTCAAGAAATTGATAGTCCCAATTAAAGGGCTAAATCTAGAGATAGTAAAAGCCGACTTGAGCATCTATCAACTGTTTTGCGAAGTACCTATTTGGACTTGAGAAAGCAAAATTAGGCAAAATCACTCTATTACCGAGAGGTATTGAGTGGGTAATTGTGTGTTGATTGCTATATTACACCCCGACCAATGAAACCCGCTTTAAAGCACACAACTCGTTAGGCAAACACCTAGGTGGAAGTCACAGCCCTAGACCTTTTACGTTCTTGAAAAACAACACAAAAAATATTATTCTCTTGATTTATATTTGCAAACAGTAGCATAATTTAGAAGTAGAATCAAAACACAGTTTGTGGAAGTGCATCTTAGACACCTTACGCGCTTAGTCCGAATATATACCTAATCTCATCTACGCTCCCTGTGGATTTGATCCTGACTCCCAGTTGGGTAATTATTATTGCAATCGACCGCTTCACAACCCCAAACTGAGGCGTGATTTGGGCAAGATCAGATGCAAGAAACAACTTCATATTTCCCAGAAGGTTCCTTCAGAGCGAGCATATCGGATTGAGTTACTTTTGGGTTGGCAGTCTTGTGACTAGGTTTAGTTAGAGGCGGTCAGTTCTGATGACTCGATCGTGTGTTAATGAGTTCTGAAGAATTAACCATGGTTATGGCAATGGCCGGATTTGATGTTTGCTACAGCTATAGAAGCAATATTGTGTGTGGTGAGGTACTCCTGTATTGACTTAAATGAAAGATTGGTGGTTGATGAGATGTTCAATTTGCTTATAGTTCAGTGTTGACTATGAGATTTTCGTAGTGTCACGAGTTCACATGTTAGAGGCGGCGCGCCGTGTGGGGTTGGACGTTGCAAGTAAAAGGTTGTAGTTTATTAGTGGAGGGAAGGATACAAGTTCTTGATGACACTAACATTTCAGATGTTTAAGAGGATGTGGACACTATTTGATATCGTCGGAGGAGAGTGCACATGTTGGAAGGTGCATTGTGTTTTGACGTGTGGCTATTTTCTCTAATATGATGGATTATGAGTGATGTATCAGCAATTTGAGTAGCGGTGTTGAGATCGAATATGAAGATTCTGGTATTCGTGAGGTTTAGAGACTGGATGTTCTCGTTAGAATACTATTCCTTGATTGCGAATTGTGAAGAAAAATTGAGGATTGAATGATTGATGCAAGGTGTTATGGACATGTTGCTATGGATTTTGGAAGGTTATTTACCTGTTTGGTGATGATCGGAATTTGGTTTGGGTATTATTTGTAAGCCTAATAAGAATATGTATTCCGTATCGGATCGGATTTGCTTGCTCTTACGTAGGTATTACCATAGGTATATCATCGGGCGGAATGGATGTTATTCGCGCCTTGGTCTATGTTATGTATTTCTCTCTCATGATATGACGAGTGGTGAAGGTTACATGATTTTTCGCACGCATATTGTAATTTCGTTGTGTCCTTATGGCGTATGGGCGAGATGTCCCTCGTTATATTGACTTGCTTATTGCACCATATTTTTGCCTGCCTTTATCAGTATTGTTTGTGCTTAATCATCTTCCCACAATTATATATTGTGCACCCTATCGTGCTTGATGTTAATGCACATGTGATTAGTGAGCCGAGCATTATGGCTCGAGTACCCCTCTATGGATTGAATAGATAGGATTGGGTTGCGCGCCACAATAGTAATGTGATGAGATGTAACTTTTATGTTTATTTCATGTATTTTGCTTTCAATTTGTTGAAAATAGTTTATAGGAAAATGTTAAAACTACCCTGCTTGCTTAACTTGCTTAGTAGCCTTCTTATTTAACTTTCTTACTATGATCTACCATGTCTGAATTATTACTTGTTTGGTGTACGGAACCACGTTGTGTGAGGCTCCATATGGCTTCTGGAGTGACTTGTCGGCTGGGCTGCTTGTATTGGTGGATATGAGATTTCTAGACCTGAGATTCCCATTATCGTATTGGGATAAAGAATGTTTGGAATAATAATACCATATCGTCACGAAGAATTTGGGCAATGGCCCTGGTCGGACGAGTGAGATTCTTATCTTATTGATCAGATGAGTGGTTGAGAGATTCTGCATGTTTCTTTTATCATTGACAGTATACGAAAGTTTTGAACGAGGTTTTATTTGATATGTGGTTTACTACCGGTACCGGATTTGCTTTTGGCCAGTTATGGTGGTCAGCAGTTATTGTTGCGAGCATCTAAGTGATGTGGTAAATCACGTGATTACATCTTGGGTCATGGTTATGGCTTGGCACAACATGTTCAGAATTATACAATGTGTAGATGTGAGATTCGGGTCTTGTAATGAATTTCGGATTTTGGAAATCGGGTTCTGAGATTTACGGACCAAGGTTGAAGTAAGGATCTCTAGTTATGTTGTGTTGGCAGCCTTATATAGATCAGGGTGACATATCACCCCCCCCGATATATGCATGGTAAGGTTACAACGTGATTTGATGGCCTTGGAATGACTCTTGGCACATTCGAGGACGAACGTATTAAGGCGGGGAGGATGTAACAACCTAACCGTCCATTTGGAGCATTTACATTCCGTCCAGCTGTTTGAAGTCATGAGTAGCTTCATATGATGTATTATGACTTGTGAGAATCGTCGGTTTTAATTTTAATGTGATTCGGGATTGATTCAAAAGAAGGATTCTCAAGCTTAAAGTTGGAAGAGTTGATCAAGTTTGACTTTTGTGCATTTGACCCCATATCGGAGGTTTGATGGTTCCACTAGGCCCGGATGGTGATTTTGGACTTGGGTGTATGCCTGGATTTGCATTTGGGTGATTCTTGAAGGTTTTGGCGTTAATTGGTGAAAGTTGGGCAATTTGGAGTTTTGGAATATTCATAAGTTTGGCCAGAAGTTGACTTTGATGTATCGACTCCATATTTTGGTTTCGAGATTTGGAATAGGTTCACTATGTAATTTGGAACATGTGTGCAAAGTTTGAGGTCATTTCGAGTTGATTTGATATGGTTCAGCACGAGTTTTGGAAGTTGAAAATTCAAAAATTCACTAAGTTCGATTTGAGGTGCGGTTCGTGGTTTTGATGTTGTTATGCGTGATTTAAGGCCCCGAGTCAGTCTGTGTTATGTATGAGACTTGTTGGTATGTCCGGACGGGGTCCTGAGGGGTTCAGGTGAGTTTGAGACGGGTTTCAAACTATTTTGGGCCATGTTGTTATTGTAGGTTTCTGCTATTACCTGTTGCTTCTGGTGTTCTTCGCGAAGGTCCATCTGCAATCGCGAAATATATTCTAGTCTGCTACGAATTTGTTCTTCACCGACGTGATATATGGAATGAGTTCGCGAAAGGTAAGCTGATTGTATTTCGCGTTCACGATGAAGTGTCGCGTTCGCATAGAGTAGAGTTGTGGAGCTGGGAGCTGGAGGAAATGTGTTCTCATTTGCAAGGTAGCAGCCATGCTCGCGAAGGTTTGGTTCTGTTGTGCATCGCATTAGCAAGGACTATGACGCAAACGCGTAGGGTCGTTTTGTATCGGTGTGATTTTGTTAATCCTGAACGCGATGATCTTCTCGCGTTTGCGAAGATTATTGTTGGGTAGTGTTATAAAGTACTCTATTTCAAAGATTTCGGACATTTTATCATATTTTGAGCTATGGAGCTTTTGGACGATTTTGGAGGCGATTTTTACCACATGGATTGGGTTAAGTCTTTTCTACTCGGTTTTGATTATATTCCGTGATTCCATCTTCAATTTTGGCATTTGATTCATGATTTTCAAAAGAGAAGTTGGGAGTTTTTGTATAAACTTTCCTAAAGTGAATTATTGAGTTTTGAACATCGATTCGGAGTCGAATTTGAGTGAAATTAGTATGGTTGGACTCGTAATTGAATGGGTTGTCGAATTTTATGAGTTTTATCGGGTTTCGAAGTGCGGGCTCGGGTTTGACTTTTTAGTTTAATTTGAGTAATTGTGTAAAGATTCGACCTTTATAGATTAGGTTTGCTTCCTATGACATTATTTGATGACTTTGAGTGGCTTTTGGCTAGTTTCGAGCCGTTCAGAGGAGATTTGAGCGGGATGGCACCTCTAGTGTATCGGTTGGGCTTGTTTGAGGTAAATGTCTTACCTAACTTTGTTAGGGAAATGTTTTCTACTAATTTCCATTATTTGTTACATGTGGGGAATGCATATATGGGGTGACGAGCGTATATGCATGTGCCAGGGTTATTCATGCTCGATACGATTAATTGTGGCTTGTAGACTTATGTTACCTTCTTGTTTCATGTCTTACTTGAATTCTAGATTACTAAGAATAGGAAATTAAATGCTAGAAACCAAGATTTATTTGAATATCATTTTTGAGACTTGTTGAAATACTTTAACAATAAAGTTCTTGAGGTTTATTTAATTGTTATTGACTTGGAAGTTGTGATTGATGCTCATTTTAAATATTCGTTTAATAAATATACATATGATTGGTGTGGAAGAGTGTAAAGCACGAAGGGTGATGTCATTCCATTTCATTTATATTATCATGTGAGGATGAGAGTAAAAGCATTAAGGGTGATGCCGTGCTATTTCATTTACATTATCATGTGAGGATGAGAGTAAAAGCACAAAGGGTGATTCCGTGTCATTTCATTTACATTATCATGTGAGGATGAGAGTAAAATCACGAAGGGTGATGCCATGCCATTTCATTTATATTATCATGTTTTCATTTACATTATCATGTGAGGATGAGAGTAAAAGCACGAAGGTAATGTCGTGTCATTTCATTTACATTATCATGTTTTTATATTATCATGTGTTCATGGCACGAAGACTATTTCCGTGCAGGCGAGGACGATGTACATGCATTATGTTGTGATATATTTTCCTTGTGTATGCATTCATGCCTTTACCTTGAGTTGTTATTGTTGCACCTATGTTTTCTGTGTGACTTGTCGTTGTCGTTCTGTCTTTGTCCTCTATCTCAACTATTATTGTGTTGTCCATGCCTTCTATCTGTTTAACTTGCAAACATCATGCCTTCCTTCTTGTTGTCATATCTACACCTGTGTTGTTTCTCATTTGTTGCACTTTCATATACGCCTTCTATCATGTTAGTTATTCATGTCTTCTATTTGTTAGTTCATAAAGACCATGATTTCCCTATTGTTTGTTATATTTACATCTAGGCCTTCTACCATGTTGTTAGTGAAATTTATGTTCTTCCTTCTTAATTGATGTTATTACTTTTATACCTCCTACCTAGTTTGTTACCATTGTCCATATGCACTGCCTTGTTCGTTATTACTACCTGTGTATTTCTCACTTTGTCATTACTGTCAGTGGCATTGCTCTTATTTGTTGGTAGTGTTATATGTATATTTGATGAGGATGAGATAAATGTACTAAGGGTGTTTCCGTGCCATTTGATTTGATATCTTGAGTACATTCCTCAAACTATGGAAGTTATAGATTTACTACAGTGGTTTGTTGGTTATCTCTCTAAGGAAATAATTGGTCGTAATATTGAGGAATATTAATCGTGATTTCTTCTTGTAATCATTTACTGCTTCGCATATTTGTTTCTTGTACTCTTTTTTATTATGTTCTCGTATTGTTTTGTTGCTAGTCTATTGCACATGTTATATCAGTGAGTATATTTTAACTAAAGATACTCGTCACTACTTCATCAAGGTTAGTCAAGATACTTATTGAGTACATGAGGTCGGTTGTACTCATACTACACTTTTGCACCTTGCGTGCAGATCTTGGAGCGGAGCTGCGGTTGATGACAAGAGCTAACTCTGAAGATGTTCGTGTCTTCCGGGTGTGGCTACCACTTGTCCTTGGGTAGTTTTAGAGTTGAATTCTGTTTATGTACATTTCAAACAGAAATTGTGTTTATTTCATATCAGTATTAGCAATAATCCAGTCTTAGTAGCTCATGACTTGTACTACCAGTCCTTGGGATATTGTATGGAATTCGGATATATCATTTGTTAGTCACCTTTATTTATTAGAATTGTATTAACTGTTAATTAGTTGATCTAACGGGTTGGGTTAGGTGCCATCACGGCTAATGAATTTTGGATCGTGACACCAAATCAAAATCAAAATGTGGGGTTTGCATGTTGTTACTCTAACATATGCAAAGTTTGTAAATTAGTGGTCCTACATATTTCGGAATTAAACTGCATCATCTTCTTGAGTCCCAAAAGATCTTAGGCGGCTCACATACAAAAGTAGTTAGCCTAATCTTCGTATTTGGCATGTTCTAGCTCAAGTACATAATATATTTATTTATTTTATAAATTAAACCATGAAATTAGTAACCCTAAGAGAGCATCAAACAGTTATAGCCAAAAATATTAGACAGTGAAGGCCGTTGACATTAACTTTCTACGAACGCCATCTCTATGGCTTTATCACCTGTCACGACCCCAAAACCAACCCGGTCGTGATGGAGTCTATCGTGGAATTAGGCAAGACTACACTTTTTACCAATTTGATTTTCTCATAACAACATTTAAATTTTAACCTTTTTCATCAGAGAATCTGAAATAAAAGATAAAGACAAAACCCAAAATACCGTAAAATAAATCCCAACATCTGGTGTCACTAAGTCATGAGCCATAGTACAACTATGCCAAAATGCATCAATACAACATTTGTTTGGGAAATGACTAACGAAAATACACAAAGGAAGGATAAGAAAGGAGAAAGGCGGGTCTGCGATCGCCAAGAAGCTACGTCGCTCTCTCCGAAGATGAACCGCAGCAAGCGATCACTGGCACTATCATGATCCGGGATACCTAGCGACATGCCATATCAATATGGATTAAATCCACAACATGTGCAGCCCGTGCACTAATAAACAACATTCCACATGTACTCAAACATGGAAAAATGACATCAAACTAGAGAACCATCCCGCAAGATCAACAGGTATCACCATAATGCAATGCTAAGAACTCCTCACACACCGCAGAACCAAAACGCACGAATCCAACACACAAGGATCATATCTCAACATAACTTCGCCGCAATGTGCGACCCTATCCAAGCGTTGGTCCATATTATATACCTCGCTCTGTCTTGCTCAAAATCAACAACCACACGAAATCCGACATCAGGTACTCAAGGTGAATTACCATAACCACGGAGAATCGGAAGATACCAGGCCATACGGACCCGAAAGAACATAACCAATACGTCTCAATACTGAAACCCAATTACTTAACTCACTCAATTCCCGCTATAAGACCACAATAGAACCACACCATGTGTGCCTAAAACCAACGAATCGCAGCTCCCCCGTAGTAGGAAATAGTAACTCATAAATCATCCCAGAACACAGATAAGCCCAACAACCATCAACTGGCATGCCCCTCACAATAGCACTACAGAGCTAATCAATCCAACTTAGTGCAAGACACCTATCCCCACTGGGCCTACTAAGGAACCCCAAATCAATCCGGTCATACACAATAGACAAATGACCCTTCGAAGGTCCATAATGGCTGAATCACCACGCACGCTAACCTCTGACTAACCTTGTCTACGTCTCTACAGCCCTCAACTATGAAATCATCTACTCATTTGAGTTCCCAGACTTCCTCAGAGCACACAAATCACCATATCTGACTCTCAACTCCGTCGTCTGAATGCCTAATACTTCCCCAATACACGATCATACCACGAGGGATACCCATACAATCCGTATGTGTTACAAGGCCAAATTTGAATACCCGCAGCCGACCAACAAGGAGAGTACTGCCACACCAATGAAGTATCCATATATCAAACACAATGCCTCTTCTGAAACTTATACCTTCATTGAGCCATATCTAAAAGTAACATCATCTATCTGATCATCTGAGGTCGTCCATGCTACCTAAGAATTCAGAACCTTCCGTCCAAATCGCATCGTGACCTTGCACCTGCAATCTCAATACTACATCACACATCACACCCATTATGCCACCATATGAACGATACGACAACCTCGAATCCACTCTGGGTCGCAAGCAACTACATACTCAATTAGTTAATACTTTCCAATAGATTTTTATTCTGGAGAAAATTACAATATGTCGCATGCCCCACGCGCCAGTTAGGAAATATACATCTCAACTATAGCAGAGACCATCAAGAACCCTCTGAAACCCATTGTACTGAACTAATCCGTCAGGACTGAATCCCTCTAACTCAACTAAGCTACGCAGACCGTCAAAACCCAAGAGCATTGCCAAGAATCACACGTAGAACCTTACCACATCATAAACACCCAAAGAATCGATCTTACTCATTACCATGCCGATCCAATCTACTACTAAGCTGTCCTATTTCTCCGAGTTCCTTCTAAGTTACCTTCTAATTGATTCTTCTCTTTGCCATAGTACCAACATCCTCAACCAGAAATCACCACGCGATACCCTAGCACAGAACCATATCTCCCTAAGGCTCATAAATCGCTGAATATCTTTTAAGCACCCCAAAGTACCACATCTCAAATACCTACTCTAAAGAGACTTTTGATGACTTTAAGCTATTCTCCCCCTTTCATGATACAGGAATGTACAATCCACAATGATATAGAAATATCACAACTCTTGACGCCTTCTAATGAATAATCTCAGTTTCTAGCCAAAGACACATCTTGAAGATTCCCAATTTATTTTTCATATAAATCTTGAATCCATCAAAATCATTCTCGAGAGTCATCCATTCTACGCAAATCTCAATTAAGCTGATCAAACAGATCGAATGACATGTACCCCATTAACACACCAACACCCAAGGGAGTAACCCACACCCCTAAGCAACCAGGAAAATTCCTACTCCGCACATACTACACCCTTTACAAATACAACTCAAACATTCAATAAAACCCAATTACCCATAGAGTATATTACAACCTGTACCCAAAATTTTCATTACTCGAGTCATTCTCAAACTCAACCTCTGCAGGTTATAACGGATTCACCAGTATGCCTCAGACTGAAACCAATACACCACAAGATCATGCAACCAACTTATCATTAGCAGACTCCCCCACTTGTCTTGAAGACATAGATCAAGACAAATAATAAACTCATAATGCCCATACGTCATCACCGCCACAATACCACAGTGAGATTCAACTAAATCCTTCATAAGCTCATTTAACACAACCCATCTCATATCTCAAATCATCTGCAACTCTCGCATTCACCCTCGTAACAGTCAAGCCCACTCTCATAAGCGATCCAAACTCAAAATTGAAACACGTATATTTCCCTTGTAAAAGAGGACTTCCCAACAAACAACATATGGATCACACAAACCTCAGAACACTCCGCAGGAGATAACCCACCTGTTTCACCTCAAACCAACATCTCTTTATACCCTTCCACTATCATAAAAATCACGCAATCACTTAATCTTCCTGAGTCTGAACTCATATAACGACATGAAATCTACTTCACTCCCCAACTAAAAAATATGAAAAAGATCCTTCAACACACCCATGACTCGAGGCTATACATCAAATCAAGCTGGAAATCAAACACAAAAATAGTTCTTTCTACCCTCGAGCAAACCCTTCTCGTCACATTCAAATCATATGAACACATCTCGCAGTCATATCATACTCATCACGTAGCCATCCAGACATCACTTCCACTAATATGGACATTGAACATGAATTTATTTTATAAATTAAACCATGAAATTAGTAACCCTAAGAAAGCATCAAACAGTTATAGCCAAAAATATTAGACAGTGAAGGTCGTTGACATTAACTTTCTACGAGCGCCATCTCTATGGCTTTATCACCTGTCACGACCCCAAAACCAACCCGGTCGTGATGGCGCCTATCGTGGAACTAGGCAAGCCTACACTCTTAACCAATTTTATTTTATCATAACAACATTTAAATATTAACCTTTTTAATCAGAGAATTTGAAATAAAAAATAAAGACAAAACCTAAAATACCGTAAAATAAATCTCAACTTCTGGTGTCACTAAGTCATGAGCCATACTACAACTGTGCCAAAATGCATCAAGACAACATTTGTTTGTGAAATAACTAAAAAAAATACACAAAGGAAGGATAGGGAAGTAGAAAGGCGGGTCTGCAATCGCCAAGCAGCTACATCGCTCTCTCCGAAGATGAACCGCAACAAGCGATCACTGGCACTATCATGACCCGGGATACCTGAATCTGCACACAGGGTGCAGGGGGTAACGTGAGTACACCAACTCAGTAAGTAACAAGCCCAAACTGTGGGCTGAGAGGTAATGACGGACTAAACCTCAACATTTATAACAGAATAAATGTACAGAATTTTAGGCATGCTTTCAGTTAACTAGACAGCTCAAAGTGATAAGATAAGTACAGTTCCGGACAGTTTAACATATATAACTCAATGTATTCTACATGCCAATGCATCAACTGTATGAAATGAACAATGTGCTCCCACTCTCAAATACTCGTCCACTCAGTACTGTATATGGCTCGCATGGGCCTGGGAAGATCCATCCCAGAATATATACACGTCTGACAGAATTCACTCAGTATTGAGGAAGGCCAATCCAGCCCTATGGAGAAGATCCCTCTCCAGATAATAATACACCTCACAACCACTCGGTACTGTATATGGCTCACACGACCCAGGGAAGATCCATCCCAGATTATACATACATATCTGACATTAGTCTCTCAGGACCGAGGAAGGCCATTCCATCCCCATGGAGAAGATCCATCTCCAGATAAAAATACTTCGGACAAGATCCAAGTCCAGGGAAGGTCCATCCCTATATATCATTGCGCTCACTAGGGGTGTGTTACAGACTCCGGAGGGGATCCTATAGCCCAAGCGCTATCATAAGCCAGATCCAGGCATAAATCAATATAACATGCTGCCAATGATGAAAGAGACTCACAGAAACCCAAAATCATTCGTCAGATCAACAAGTGATGGAACTCCCCATCTTCAACAAATCCCGAGATCGGCCAAACTCGGCCCCCGGTCCACGTCTCGGAATCCGACAAAAATTACAAAACTAGAATTCTCATTCCCTCACGAGTCTACCCATATCAAATTCATTAAAATCCGACATCAAATGACCATTCAATTCCCCAAAATAAACTCTCCAATTTTCCTCCATTTTCTCCAAACCTTTACCCCAAATTCCCAATTTAGATGACAAAAATCAAGACACAATCATGAAATTTAACCAAAATTAAGTGAAGAACACTTACCCTAATCACTTCACTGAAAATCCCTTCAAAGTCGCCTCAATCCGAGCTCCATAGCTCCAAAATGCAAAAATGGCCAAAACCCTCAAAATAGAGTACTTTATAATCTGCCCAAGCATTTACCCTATGCTATCGCGGACAAACTAATGCGATAGAGAAGAACAAAATTTCCCAGTCCTTCTTATACCTTATGCGATCGCGGTCATTCCCACGCGATCGCGTGGAACAAATGTTTCCAACAGCCTTCTCCAACTCTTGCGGACAACCTATAGTATAATGGTCATAACGTTTCGTACAAAACTCCAACTTACAATTGGTTTAACATTCCTAAAAGAAGACATCAAGGGCTACAACTTTCATTTTTGGATCATCTTCAACTTCCTTATAGATTATGAATTATAAGCTTCCAAAGTCGGGTCAGTGCAACCGAGATTTTACTTTATGTGATCGCGAGAGGACTTACGCAATCGCATAACACAGCTAAATTTTTCCAAATTTTCTCTATGCTAACGCGGCCAGACCTATGCTATCGCACTGTACACCTCTGAAGCCAAAAATCAGCAACTAGAAATGGCCTAATAAAAAGTTTGAAACCATCCGAAACTCACCTGAGGCCCTCGGGACCTCAACCAGAACATCCCATAACATCACAACACATCACACAAACTTAGTCGAGCCTTCGAATCACCCAAAACAACATCAAAATACCAAATTAACCCTGAATTCAAGCCTAAGGGTTTCTAAACTTCCGAAATTCGCCAACGATGTCGAAACCAACCAAACCACGTCCGATTGACCTGAATATTTGCACACACATCACAAAAATGACACTACGAACCTATTCCAACTTCCGGAATTCCATTCCGACCCCGATATATAATTTTCCACTGCCGATCGGAAATCGCCAAAAATCCAATTTCTTCAATTCAAGCCTAATTCTATCACGAACCTCCGAATAACATTCTGAACTCACTCCTAAGTCTAAAATCATCTAACGAAGCTATCCGAACCATAAACCCCCAATTCCGAGATCATTTACCCATAAGTCAACTTCTGGTTGACTTTTCCAACTAAATAACCAACTTAAGAGACTAAATGTCTCACTTCTCTCGAAAATCGCTCTGAACCCGAGCCAACCAACCTAACGCAACATAATAGAGCCGAACCACATATAATGAAACAGAAACGGGAGAAACAGGGCTAAAACTCTCGAAACGACCGATCGGGTCATTGCATCACCAAAATCCCTTAATTCCTTAACATTGCTTTGTTTAAATTACACACGATTCCATTATAAAATTATTTTAATGTAGATGCTCAAAACACAATAATATCGTCTCATACTTTGGCAGAATCCAAAATGTCATTTACGAGACAAATCTGAGCCTCTCAAACGTAACATTAGATTAAGATTACTACTGTAATCAAATTCAAATATAGATGTTATCACTAGTGGCAGTCAGAATTTTTTTTAAGGGTGTTTAAACTTGAAATTAAAAAAAAACTGAGAAAGGATGTTCAATACATATTATATACCTTTAAAACGTAATATTTTACTTATATACACAGTGCAATTTACTGTCAAAAAGTGGTCAATTGATCACCCTTATCAGAGTGTAGCTTCGCCCATGGTTATCACGTCGAAGCTTAAGTCATCTAGGCTTTCGTACACAAAGATTATCAGTTCAAATTCCAGGCTCATGATACATATGTAAGCATATACTTTAATTCATACTAGGATCTTGAACATAATAATATTACATATAATCATCAGAAAAATATTTCTAAAGCGGAAGCCATTATCGTGAAGTGGAAGCGTTAATTGAAAATGGTTTCTCGCCCCTTGCCCTAACTTTCGTTATCGTCGCCTTTAGTGATGGAAAAAGAGAATAGAATAAGGTGATAACTCTAATGGGTGGGGAGAGGACCAATTTATAAAGTAATTGACTTAATTCGATACATCCATCAAATAACCGACGGACGGACAAAAATTGCTCAGTAATTAAATATTAATCATGGGCTTAAACCTATCGGTCCACCCATATACGTAGGAAAATCTTACATTACTATATCTCTAAAGTTTGGATTACATGCCCCCTTCTTTTTAGGGAAACTTACACAAATGTCCCAAATAAGTCTCAACTTACCAACCTCTAGCGATTAGTCATAAACTTACCAAAAATTAGCCAAGCACATATCTAAATTGAAAAACGAAATAAATAAGGTTCTTTATTTCAAAGAATCACATGTAAAAATCTCCTTCTACATTTTTAAACGTGATTAGCAACATTAGATGCAAGACGGAAAGGAAATTTCATGGATGAGGTAGCAAATAAGGTGATGAAATATAAAAAAATATACAATATTCCAAAAATCTAAGCAAAAAATAAACTTTTTCAATGGGTATAGTTGAAATTCATTGAAAACATATAGATAAGTCAATGTACAAAATTTGAGGAAGATTGGAGGTGATTTGGACTGGTTTGTATCAAAATTCGTAATTAAATCAAGTTCAAAAAATTCTTCAGCGGCACATGTATCATGCATGTATCTCACACACATATATATGGATATACATGTGATACACAATTGATACAAATAAGATACATATTTGATACACACATCATTTTTTTCATGTTCAGTTTTTATTTTGAATTTTCAATTCAAACCACCTCAAAACTTCACCAAATCATCCCAATACTGATATTCAA
Organism: Nicotiana undulata; assembly: GCA_005239495.1. Taxonomy (NCBI): domain Eukaryota; kingdom Viridiplantae; phylum Streptophyta; class Magnoliopsida; order Solanales; family Solanaceae; genus Nicotiana; species Nicotiana undulata. The sequence goes on from ML257538.1 coordinate 48,245, forward strand.
GCTCCATAAAATATACCCAATATATTATAATAATACCACTCAAAAGAAAACAAAAATTTGACTTTTTTTTGCTACAAATAGCTATTTGGCTAATATTAATATTTGGCTAATATTAGTAATATTATATGAATTGGCCAATTTTGTAATGAGCTACTTATAAATGGACATAGCTGGTAATTTTCCTTCTTTTTAATATTAGTTACCCCCTGTAGCAAAGGTTGATACCTTATTTATTTTAAATAAATACCCTTTTAAAAAATTATATTCCATAGCTACCTTTGATTTTTTATAGCCAAATATCTATTTATGGATACCTCCTACCCTTAAGCCATAAAATAAGCTTTGTATTATTTTTCTCTCTCATATCCCCTCGAATTTCTCCTTTCCCCTACCCCATATCTATTCTCCCTCTCTCTCTCTACCTCCCGGTCTCATATCTCTTTTCTTCTTCTTGTACAATTTCAACAATTAGCAATGCCTCTATCGAAGCCTTTATCGCCGGCGGTGAAGGCCCCTTGCCGGCTATTGTTTTTTATAATGGCTACACTATATTGTTTTTTTTATAATGGCTACACTATATTGTTGGATTAGTTATCCATTCCCTACTACTTCTGGAATTCATGGAAACTTCAATCATGTACGATCTCCGATGCAACAACAGTTGGAATTAAAGGCGACGCTGGATCGTCAGCAACCGGAGGCAACGGTGACGGCGAGCGAGGACTGGATACTGATGCTGCTTCAACGAGACGACACTAGGGTTGATCTTGAACAAAGACGACAGAGTTGGGGCTGAGCAACTTGAATTTTTTAATTAATATATTTCAATGTATCTCGTTGTATTTCATTGTATTCATTGTCTTTTTTTCATTGTATTTCAATGTATCTCGTTGTATTCTATGTATTTCATTGTATTCATTGTCTTTTTTTTTTCATTGTATTTCAATTTATCCCGCTGTATTCGATATATTTCAATGTATTCACTGTCTCGCTATATTCCATGAATGTATTCATATGTTTTTTTAAATTAATATAATTTATGTATTCAGATGTATTATATAATTTCTCTGAAGATTTCTATGTTTTTGGGGTGTTTTTCGGTTGAGAATCTTTTTTATAACTGGAAATATAAAATTTGTGTGTAATAATTGAGTTTGTTGAGTTATATTAGGAGTCTATTATGTTAATTGATTCACTTTTCGTTTAAAAATAGTGTAATCCCCTATTTCACGCCGTGGATACAGTCGAATATAGTCAAATACAATAATCTGTCCAGCTGTAATCCCATGTTTCACGCCATGAATAAAGTCGAATACAAATACAAAAATTTGTGTAGCTGTAATCCCCTGTTTCACGCCTAGAAATGTTACTGTATTCATGAATACAGTAGCTTAAATACAGCGAATACACTCTAAAAATCTGAAAACATAACTATAGAAAGTAATGTAGTAAATGATAGCTACAACTAGCTAATAACCACTAAAACATAATGATTTCTGAAAGTATTGTATTCAATGACACGTGTAGTCCAAAGTTTTAATTAAAGGAGTCAAAAATTTAGAAAATGGCACATCTGATATTTAAATTTTCTATCGTATGAGTCGTTTGTGTTACCATATTAGAAAATTCTTATTTATATAGAAAAGTATTTCTATTTTTATCCTCTTTCTGCAGTATATAATATTTTGACGGCAGACATTGATTAAGTTGAAGTCTTATGACCAAGTAGTTGTGCCCCTAGCGTCTGTGTTATTTCTTCTAGAAAAAATATTTGTAGTCTAGAGAAAGATTGAGAATTTGTTTGATCTAAGCTTTTTTGAGTGGTTAAAAGTATTTTTTTTTTGTGTGGTCATAAATGTATATTTTGGACAATTAACGTGTTTGGTCACCATGAAAAGGTACTTTTGACCAACAGTAAAATTATTTTTCTACTTTTGGAAAGAAGTTATAAATTCTAGCTTCTTTCAAGAAGTAGAAAATGAATTTATTCAACACAAAAATAACCCTACAATAAATTTATGTTTTCCAAATTATCCCTCATTAATTTAATATTTTTTTCCTTTTCCTTTTTAAAAATTTATACTATATATTTCTTCTCTTTTTATTTTAACCATATTTTTATATTCTGTCTCCTATTTCTAAGAGTAGATTTTAATTTTATATATTTAAATTATCATGTAAACAATAAGTAATCCAATAACAATGTTGTTGCTTTAGAACAACTATATTTTATATAGATTTGAAATTTTAATTTATTACTTTATATTTTATATTTTAGTTGAATTCTATTATGATAAATATTAAAATCTAAATTGCAAATGAACCTTTACTCTCTTTTTCGTAATTTGATAATTAAAATTACTTTTTGAAAAGAGTGACCGAATGCAATGAGCTTACAAAAAGCACTACTCAAATGAATTGATCAAACATAAATTGTTATTTTGCAAAAGTACTTTTTCAAAAATTACTTCTCAAAATAAGCAATTTTTGATGGGTTGACCAAACGGGCTATGGGATCTTGAATCCGTGAATATAAATGTAAAAATTGCACGGGACGCCATATTTGGTCGCCTCCATTTAACCTGTACCAATATTTTTAAAATGATTTAACTTATACCCTAAGTTTTACAACTTCAGGCGCTCCTTCTTCCGGCTACTGTGCAAAACTTCAGCTTATTTAGTGCTGAAGTTTTTACAAATGAACTAAATAATTTCAGCATCTTCTTCTGAAGTTTTTGAAAAAGCTTTATGACAAAACTAAACTTCAGCTTATTTAGTGCTGAAGTTTTTATAAAAGAACTAAATAACTTCAACATCTTCTGCTGAAGTTTTTAAAAAAGCTTTATGACAAAACTAAACTTCAGCTTATTTAGTGCTGAAGTTTTTATAAAAGAACTAAATAACTTCAGCAGCTTCTGCTAAAGTTTTTGAAAAGCTTTATGATAAAACTAATGAATCCAGGATAAAACTTCAGCTTATTTAGTGCTGAAATTTTTACAAATGAACTAAATAACTTCAGCGTCTTCTGCTGAAGTTTTTGAAAAAGCTTTACGATAAAACATTTGAATCCAGGACAAAACTTCAGCTAAAACATGCTTAAGTACAGCAAATAGAGAACAAAACTTCAGCTAGTAGAATGCTTAAGTTCAGCAATTACAAACAACTTCAGGCTCGTCTCCTAGAATGCTGAAGTTTGTGTGATTGTCTTTGCTACTTCAGGCCCGTATGCTTGAAGTTTATGCGAAAAGTGAGTATGTTTGTAATTCTTTTTTGTTGCAAAGCGAATATAAATTAAAACGTGACCCAAGAAGCGAGTATAAGTGCAAATACCCGAACATAAATTCGCAAAGCCTGTACCCAAGAATTGATTCATAAACTCTACTTTAGGTCAAGTTGTCAGAATTTTTCTCTTGAATATCGGCATTAATAATACATCAGGTGGAATCTAAGAGAGACCATAATCCCACTTTAGAAGTGAGGTGCATTTCATAAATATATAATGCTTTTAGTATAAAAAATAGATGCGCCGTGTCTCTTCAATTGTTTCATAATGTAATTGTAGAGACTTCTTTTCAAACCATAAGACTGAATTACCTTCCCATAGGTAATTTGATGAAACAATTCCAAGGCCCCAACCAAAAAAGAGTTTGACTTTATGGCCTATATATATTTCAAGTATAAGGCTATTTTTATTGTAGAAATGGCGTGGAATAGCCATTTTTTAATATGTTATTTAATTTTTATTCAGTATTTTTAGTGTCGAGCAAAAATAATCATTACTCTATTAAAATTAATACAAAAAGAAGTTTTTATCCTTTCTCCATGAGTGCTGTGTAAATATTAAGAATATGGTGTCCTTAACGTTTACACTGCACACATGAAGTTAAGGACACCATGTCCTTAACATTTACACTGCACATATGAAGTTAAGGACATGATATTCTAAAGTTTAACAATGGAAGGTGCAAATACATGACACTTTGTCCTTAATATTTACGCAACAATCATGAAGTTAAGGACATCATTTCCTTAATATTTACACAACACTCTTAAAGTTAAGGACACTATATCCTTAATATTTACGTTGCACACGTGAAGTTAAGGACACCGTGTCCTTAACATTTACACTGCACATATGAAGTTAAAGACATGATGTCCTAAAGTTTAACAACTGAAAGTGTAAATACATGATACTTTGTCCTTAATAGTACTTACACATCATTCATGAAGTTAAGGACAACATGTCTTTAATATTTACACAACATTCATGTCTAGCACAGGGGATATTCGTCCGGACGGATACAAAATTATTGAACACTAACTACAAAATAAATACATTTTAAACAATAGGTAAAAAGTAAATACATCTCTAATTAGTGGCTAACAGTGCATTTCGCCATTTTTATTTAGGTTCTTATACTGATTACGCGTAAGATCATCTCTTTAAATTGCTCTACATTTCAACATTCACAGGTCCAAATTCCAATGAAAGCAAAAATTTCTAGGAATATTTGGAACATTAGCATGTATTATTTTGTATGGCAAATGCAAAACAGTTCATTTACTCTACGTGAAGTGCTTTCAACATAACTAAAATATGGAGCGTTAAGTCTGTTTTGGTCTAAATTTAGGCATATTAAAGTGCAGAATTCTTGTTTAAGATAATTTTGCAAGCGAAATAAGAGAAACTCTTTAATAAATTTTCTTTCATCATACAAAATTTTGAAAAAGTTTTTCTAGAATTACTTCTCGAAAAGATACCGCACTCTCAGATGGGGCGCACTTAGTGCTGCTTGTACCAAAAAGTGCAGTAATGGAACCTTATGTTTCAAGTACTCCGTACATAAAGTAATAAAAAAAGACTAAATTTAATTTCTTTAAAATACTGTAATAATGGAGTCATACGTAATCGAATTGGTCGTGTCTTTCCAAAATTCAAATTTAATAATAATGTGAAGAAGAATAGAAGTACGCAAACTGGAAACCAGTGGAAACGTCATTGAAGCATAAAGAGATTTATAGCGTGGAAGAAGTGCAAGGATTGAGGAAAAGGTGTCCGTGCAACTGAGAAAAGCAACCGTACAATGTGAATTCTAAACCACCCTTTTTCTTTTGTTGGTAAAAAGTAAAAACCGGCTCTGCAGTTGTTTTGATGTCATCTTTAAATTAGTCAAATATGGCTGTATATCTTCATCTTCCACATCCAGCTGCAGCAACCAGAGGCGAATCCAATGTTGAGGAAACGGGTTTGTTTGAACTCAGTATTTTTAATGCTGAGTATAAATTTATAGGTAAAAATTTATTAAAATTGCCACAAATAATAAATATGAACTCATAACTTTAAGAATATAATGAAAACATGTTAAAAATCTTAAAAATTGAACTCGTAGAATTTAAATCCTGAATTCGCTTTTGATAACGACCAGTATTAGTCCCTGTGCTTATTTCCAGGCTTGGTTCCCATTTTAAATCCTAATTTTCAGGTCCTTCCACTAAACTCATACGAAGACGAATTTACATTTACATATGTATAATATTTTGTACTGTTACGACTTCATAATTCAATAATATTCTGTTTACCTCGAAATATGAGTAACAATTAAATTTGTAAGGTGATTATAAGGATATGCGATCCAATTCAATGTTAATTGGTAAATAAGTAAGCAAATAAATGAATTAAACGATTTATGTAGATCAAACCCATATAATTGCAAGTTGTCGACCTCGATCTGGATTAGACTCGAAAGCGGTTACCAAGAACAGTAAGAACAACAATGATGACGATACGAACAATGCAAATACGAAGGGTTAACAGTAAATAAAGAACGGTTGTATTCGGCAGTATGAGTAAGAACTAGAATGTGATGATAATTGTGATAATGGATGTGTTACAAATGAATAGGGTTCCTCTTTATATAGTAGATGAATCCTAAATAAAGAATGATTCTAATTGCGGAAATAAAATACATGATTGGCATTATTAACCGCTAATAGCTCTACCGGCTCCGAGATTCTCGTTGGGATTGACGATTGAGTGCGGATATCTCCTGATTTCGTTATCGAGTGTCAATCTAGCTCGGTCTCAATATCTCATCCTCCATACTCGCTGGGCCCGAACTTACTTCGATCCCAGTTTATAATCGAGACATACTCCTCGAACCCTCAGGCCGGACATCTTCGATTTTTACCGTACACAGATAGTCCCCCCGTTTCTAAAAATGAAAATATAAGAAACAATTTGAGCCTCGAATTTCTTCATACCTTGACCATGACGTCATTCTTATGACGTAAGCGATGGATGTGACCGAAACATCCCGTCGGTTCGGTACCCAAGAACCATAAGTGCAGGTCAGCCGTTGGTCGACCACTAGCAGCACTGAACCGCCGTTTTGAACCTATAAGTATCAACTCTATAATAGATTCAAAATTTTACTTTGCTTTGATCAAAAACTCTTAAGCTCACAAACCCTTTTGTTTCCTTCTCATCGTCGTTCATCAAGACACAATTGCTCCTACTGGAAACGCCGGGCATATACCCTTTCTTTTGCTCTCAACTCGTATACAAATGGAAAAGACCTCAAAAGGAGAAAGCTCCATCTTCTTCGTCTCAACCGGCCGGTGATAAAATGCCGGTAGAACCGGCTGTTCACGAATACGTACCCGGTTCCTGCATCCTCATAACCGATTTTAAGGTCGATAATCCCTCGTCGGTGCTGGGCCGATGCGAGCACATGCCGGTGTACATGTGTTCAATTACCACGGGCCATCTCGATGCCATGAAAGTAGACTGCAGGTGGGGACCGGAGGTGGTGGTGCAAATTCCTTCGTCTGAAGAGAGCATCACCACTCATGTGAAGGGGTTCTTGAGTGTGTACACTTATCCCTTCACATTGGGTCGCGTCGACCCTGTGATCTTCGACTTCTGTAAGAGGTACGAGGTTACGCTTGGTCAACTTCAGCCCTCGCTTTGGCACATAGTGTTCATGCCGCGCTACTACTCCAACGAGGCTGGGGGATTGGAGTTCACATTGGACCATCTCATGCGGTTATACCGACATCGACTCTATCGAGGGTTGATCAGACTTAAGTGTCGAGCAAACAAAGCTCTATTCTTGAATATCGACGAAGATAAAGATCGGGGCTGAGTGAGCCGATTCATACGGGTGAGGACCTGTGACATAATACTTGAAGACAAGATGTCGTTCCCCGAGGAGTAGAGAGCCAAACGTGAATATCCTTTATTCTTTTGGTTCGGTGTCCTAGTAGATTTCGCCTTACATTTTTCTTTGACTATGCAGCCGAAACTTAGATGCCCGAGGCGGTGCCTGACTTTGAAGATTGGATACATAGGCTGGCCTCCACCTCGACCCGAGATGAATGAGTGTGGAGGAATTTGTGTAAAGGCAATTGGGAAGCCAAAACTACGGTAAGGTCACTTCTCGAGTATTGTGAAGTAACTATCCCCCTTTTTCCATTATTATTCTCCATTTTATGTAGGTTTGACCAAAGATGCCATCATGAGGCCCTCGAGAAAAGGTGGAGAAGTCAAATCCCTGTCCCCAGGGCCAGGAAAGGACAAGAAAAGGAAAGGCATCTCTCAATCCGAGGACTCTAAGCCCAAGCCTCGAAAGGCGAAGAGAAAAGAAGTCAGCTTCACGGCAGATACGGTCCAAAAGTTCAGGGACCAGGATGAGGAAGAGGAGGAAGAAAACTCCTCGACATTTCTATCTCGTCCCCGAAAAGCCATTGAGGTTGCTACGCATCCTGAACTGTCGCCCGTTGTAACTGAGCCTCAGGGAGAGGAGGCTTCAAAAATAAAGTTGGGGGTGAACCCCAAATCTCCTGAGGTCGAGGCGCTATCTCGATCGTCGACTTCTACATCGGGAAAGGCTGGTTCCGAGACTAGAAATGTCGATCAGAGTGATCCGAGCGATTCGCTCGGGGCCATAACAATAGGTCAAACGTCTTCCATGCCGGTCTTTTCCGAAGCGGCGATCAGGGATGCCCAAATGTTGAAGACCCCCGAGATCGATGGAGGCTCAAGTGTTGGTGATCCTTTTCAGGATTTCTTCGTGGGGGTCGATGATGCCTCCAATATCACTGATGCTTTGGTCCTCATGGCGGAGACCCAGCGCCTTTTATCTAAGGTAAGTGTTTTTTGACTTTTGATCATTCTTCTTTGTATTTTATTTTTTCTAACCTGTACAGGCTTCTGCTAAATTTTGCTCCGACCTTAGTCAGTGCGAAGCCGAACTCTTGAGGGTCTCGGGAGAGAGGAACATTCTGAAGGGTCTTTGCAGCCAAAAAGACGAGGTCATAAAGAACCTTCAAGCGAAACTAGCCAAGGCGCATGAGGAAGAGGCTGAGCTGGACAAGAAGGTAACTGCCTTGCTGATACAGCATGGGGTCGACCCGACTATGGAAGTCAACTCTTCGAAATCTTAGCTGCAGTAGAAGGTAGAGAAGATCGGTCTTCTTCGGGCGGAGGTCGATCAGGTCAAGACCGATTGTGATCGATGGAAAGCCAATATGGACCGCCTTGCCGTTGAAAAAGAAGCAACTTTGGCCAAGTTATCTTCAGCGGAGTCCCAGCTCCTAGACCTCAAAGAAAGGGGCTCTGCTCAAGCGAAAAGGGTTAAAGAGCTTGAAGCCGGACTTGGTGAAGCCAAGACTGAAATTGAAAAGACTAAGTCCAGGGCAGACAAATCCATAGCGCAATATCGAGCTGATGACGTGGAAGTTCAAGCCTAGCTGAGGGGGGCTTCCGATCGGGAGCAACGACGTAGTGAATTGGCTAAGTGCCGATCCCGGAAGGAAACCCTCGAGGAAGTTCAAGCTCGAGGTGTTGACCTCTCCGAATAGATTGCTCGGGCCAAAGAGCTCGAGGCCGGGGCCAAGCAGCTCGTCTCTTCATATGATGATGATGACTACGACGGGCCTGGTAGTGGGGAAGATGGCGGCGAGGTTGCCGAAGAAGATTCCCTTGAACAAGTTGTTCGGGGGAGGCTGATGTTGAGGGGGCTAGACCCGATAATAACTAGGTTGTAACTTTTTTCTTCCCTTCATTTGTAAGGCCCTAGTGTCCCTTTTGTACATATATTTTTGGGTATAATGAAAAATGTTCCTTGATGTTTCTCTGTCTTTGTATGCTTAATTGTCTCCACTGAAGAATTCTTTTTAGCTTAATTTGCGATCGAAATAAACCCTTAGGCTTTTTATTTTTCCGGGGGCAAGTCCCCGAGTTACGAAGGCAAGTCCCCGATTCCGAAGCTCATTTGAGAGTTTGTCTCGGGGACTGCTTGTTTCTAACTGACATATGAGTTGTCTCCAGTAGCCATGTTCGAATAATTTTATAGGATAGAGTAGGCCCTTAGGTTTTATCAACGATTATTAAGTTTCGAGCTCGAATTGTTTGTTTAAGCTCGTAATAACCAGATCCTTGGGGTTGAGAGCGCGGTCTCGATTTTTAATTGTATTGGCCTTTTGTCTCATGAGATAAACCCTTGGGCTCTTTTTGGTTAGCCCTTAGGCTCTTCAAAGTTGGGTCAGTTTGGCCTCTGAAAGCGGCTATAATTTTTCCCTCTTCGTCTAAAAGACTTAGTGAAAATTTCTTATGCCTTAGCATATATTTTTTATACCCATTGGGTTTTTCGATGATCGGAACCTAGGTTTTCTCAACCTGTTTGTGTTGAGATGATTTAACATCTCGAAGGATGATGTTATCGAAGCCATTGAATTATTTGGGGGATGACTTTATAGAAGCCCTTATTTATTTTCTTTGCCGAGCGTAGCCTTATTAAATCGATTTTTCAAAATATTTGAAGGCCTTTCAGTTTATGGCGGAATTCGGACGTCTCTAAGCCGCGTACTTTTGGCCGTAGCCTTTTTATATGAACGTAGTCTGTAATATGGTCGTAGCCTTCGGGTATGTCTCTTGGACTTGTTTCCCGATAACATTTCAAACTTGTTCGAAATGTTAGTCCCCGAGTGTGATGGCCTTGGCCTGTATATCGGAGGGGGGGTGCCTCTTTGAGGCCTTATAACTTTGAACTTTAGATAGTTCTAGTAAGTAGTCCCCCAGTGTTCGAGGTACGCTTGCACTTGGACCTTGAGCCATTTTTCACGAGTGTTAGTTTTGCACAATAGATCATAGGTATACGACTTGTATAATAGAAATCCTACTTCAAACACGAGATGTTTGAGGAAAAAAGAGAACTTCTTTGCATTATTCATACATGCATACATGTTTCGTTATCGGGGCTCAGTTATTCTATATGGACACAGTTCATTCGACCGGTTGGCCCATTACAAAAAATTTCCTATTGAGACCCATTTACATAACATTAGAGGGTGATGCCCCCCCCCCCTCCCCCCCCGAATAAAAGTAAGCATTGTCCCCAATGCTTAGCAAAATAAGAGTAAAAGCCCCCCCCCCCCACCCAGTATTCGAGGTTTATTGCAAAGAAGCCTTGGATATTTTTGAATTATCCCTAGGGAGCACATAGTTGTTGCCTCGTTAAAAACCTCGCCGGAAAAACCCATTTGGGAGAAAACCAGTCTAAGGGAAAAAGAATGCAACGCGTGCTTTAAAACCTGAGGTCTCGATTCCTTGGGTCGAGTACCTGCAATAAGTTAGTTTCTTATATTTAAGTAAATTAAAAAGGAGAGATCCATACCTTAGTAATAATATCGCTTGAGAAGTGATATGTTCCAATTATTTGACGATGGCTCACCGTCCATTGTTCCAAGCTTGTATGACCCTTTTCCGACTATATCGAGAATTTGATAGGGACCTTCCTAGTTAGGGCCGAGTTTCCCTTCGATAAGGTCTCGAGTATTGATGGTGATTTTCCTTAAGACCAAGTCCCCGACTTTGAAGTGTCGAAGATTGGTTCTTTTGTTGTAGTATCTCTCGATTCGTTGTTTTTGGGCGGCCATTCGAACGACCACCGCTTCTCGTCTCTCATCCAATAATTCGAGGCTGGTATTCATTGCCTCACGGTTTGATTCTTCCGTTGTATGTCGAAATCTGGCGCTGGGCTCTCTGACTTCGACAAGTATTAAGGCTTCGGAGCCGTAGACCAAAGAAAATGGGGTTGCCCCGGTGCTGGATTTCGATGCCATTCTATATGCCCATAGAACCTCGGGCAACTTTTCTCTCCACTTCCTTTTGGCTTCGTTTAGCCTTTTCTTCAAGTTTTGTATGATAGTTTTATTTGTTGACTCGGCTTTCCCATTTCCACTAGGGTGATAAGGCATCGATGGTATCCTCTTTATTTTGTGGTCTTCGAGGTATTTTGTTACCTTACTTACGATGAATATTTTGCCATTATCACACACTATCTCGGAAGGTATCCCGAATCGACATGCAATGTGATCCCATATGAAGTCGATCACTTCTTTTTCCCTAACTTTTTCGAAGGCCTGCGCTTCAACCCATTTAGAGAAATAGTCAGTCATAAACAATATAAATATAGCTTTACCTGGGGCCGATGGTAGAGGTCCGACGATGTCCATCCTCCATTTCATGAATGGCCACGGGGATAGGACTGAGTGAAGCTGTTCACTGGGCTGATGAATCATCAGTGCAAACCTTTGACATTTATCGCATTTTCGAACGAACTCCTTAGCGTCCTTCTCCATGCGATCCGAATAGTATCCTGCTATGATGATCTTTCGAACTAGTGACTCGGCTCCAGAATGGTTTCCACAAGTGCCTTCATGGATTTCTCGTAAAACATAATCGGTATCTCCCGGCCCCAAGCATACAACCAATGGACCATAGAATGCCCTTCTCTATAACGCTCTGTCCTCGTCCAATGTGAATCGAGTTGCCTTAGTTCGCAAGGTCCTTGATTCCTTGGGGTCTGAGGGTAGCTTCCCGTTTTTCAAGTATTCGATATACTTGTTCCTCCAATCCCAAGTTAAGCTCATAGAATTTATTTTGGTGTGCCCTTCCTCGATTACGAACCTCGAGAGCTGGATGACAGTCCCCGAGCTTATTTCATCTTCGTCGATCGATGATCCCAAGTTGGCAAGTGCATTGGCCTCGGTATTCTTTTCCCGAGGTACATGTTGCAGAGTCCATTCCTTGAAGTGGTGCAAAGTGATCTACAACTTGTTTAAATATCTTTGCATCTTGTCTTCTTGTACTTTGAAAGTGTCGTTTACCTAGTTAACTACCAGTAGGGAGTCAAATTTAGATTCAATGACTTCCGCTCCCAAGTTCTCTGCTAGTTCGAGACCTGCAATCATAGACTTATACTCGGCCTCGTTGTTAGTCAGCTTAACAGTTTTAATCGATTGTCTAATAACATTGCATGTAGGCAGTTTTAAAACAATACTAAGTCCGGACCCTTTCACGTTCGAGGCTCCGTCCGTGAAGAGGATCCATACCCCCGAGGAGGTTCGCGATTTCAGCAGTAGTTCCTTTTCTACTTTGGGTACAAGGGTTGGCAAAAAATCTGCCACGAAGTCTGCTAATATTTGAGACTTGATGGTCGTTCGGGGCTAATATTCAATATCGTACCCGCCAAGTTCGACGGCCCATTTGGCCAATCGGCTCGATAATTTGGGCTTATGCAATATATTTCGGAGGGGATATGTGGTAATGACACATATAGGATGACACTGCAAATATGGATTTAGTTTCCTAGATGCGCTTATTAGTGCAAGTGCTAATTTCTCTAGGTGCGGATATCTAGTTTCAGCATCTCATAAAGTTCAACTTACGTAGTAAACTGGAAATTGTGTACCTTGTATTTCTCGGACTAGCACTCAACTTACCGCTACCTCGGACACCGCCAAGTATAAATATAGCTTCTCATATGCGTTTGGGGTGTGAAGCAAAGGTGGGCGCGATAGATACCGTTTCAAATCCTCCAATGCTTGCTGACATTTTGTAGTCCATGTAAAGTCATTTATCTTTTTAAGCAAGGAGAAGAACCTGCGACTCCGATATGATGACCTCAAAATGAACTAGCCCAGGGCAGCTATCTGTCCGGTTAGCCTCTGATCGGCTTTCACGTTGTCCACGATGGTGATGTCCTCGATGGCTTTGATTTTGTTGGGATTAATCTCGAACCTAATATTCGACACCATAAAGCCGAGGAATTCACCCGAGTTGACCCCGAAGGCACACTTTTCGAGGTTGAGTTTCATGTTGTACTTCCTCAAGATTTTGAATGTCTCCTGCAAATGAGTCAAATGTTCCTCTGCGCGCACGAACTTAACTAACATGTCGTCAATGTAAACTTCCATTTATTTTCCTATATGTTCTTCGAACATCTTGTTAACTAGGCGTTAATATGTAGCTCCCGCATTGTTTAGCCCAAAGGGCATTGCATTATAGCAGTAAGTTCCATACTTAGTGATAAAAGAAGTTTTTTCCTGGTCTTCTAGGTCCATCTGAATTTGGTTGTACCCAGAATAGGCGTCGAGAAAAGTAAGTATCTCGTGGCCAGCTGTGGCCTCGATCATTCAATCGATATTAGGAAAAGGGAAGGAGTCCTTTGGACATGTTTTATTTATATCCTTATAATCTACACACATTCTAAGCTTGTTCCTCTTTTTGGGGACTACGACTACGTTGGCTAACCACTCAGGATATTTGACTTCCCGAATGGACCCTATTTTAAGGAGTTTAGTTACCTCTTTCTTTATGAAGGAGTGCTTCACCTTGGAGTGAGGCCTTCTCTTTTGCTTTATCGGTCTGAACTTGGGATCCAGGCTCAACCGATGAGTTGTAATCTCGGGCGGGATTCCTGTCATATCTAGATTGGACCACGCAAAGAAATCCATGTTATCAATAAGAAATTGAATGATTTTTTTCCTAAGTTAGGGGGTTAACCCCACTCCCAGGTATACCTTGCATTCGGATAGATACTCGATAAGTATCACCTGTTCCAGCTCTTCGACCGTTGACTTAGTTGCATCCGATTCTTCGGGAATGATGAAAGTTCGAGGAGTGAGAAAATCCTCTTCATCATATTCGATTACCTGTTTATACACTTCGGTCGAGTCTGGGGGCGGTGATTGCTATTTGGTTGCTTGCTTATCTTTGATGCTCAACTTTTCTGAGGTCGAGGATGCTAGTATCAGGGTCACCTCGTCGACTGCAAACATCTCCTTTGCAGCGTGTTGTTCCCTGTAAACCGTTTTCACTCCATCCGTTGTTGGGAACTTCACATTTGGTGAAGGGTAGATGGTACCGCCCTCATGTTATAGATCCATGGCCTTCCGAGCAGTGCGTTGTACCTCATGTCACCTTCGATGATGTGGAATTTTGTGTCCTGGATGGTCCCGACTACGTTCACTGGTAGGATTATTTCTCCCTTCGTTGTTTTGCTAGACATGTTGAAGTTGTTTAGGACTCGAGACGCGGGCACAATTTGATCAAGTAGGCCGAGCTATTCTATGCCCCTCGACCTGATTATGTTTTCCGAGCTACCTGGATCCATAAGAACACGTTTAACTTGAATTTTATTTTAGAAGATAGAAATTACCAGGGCGTCGTTGTGTGGTTGGGAAAGGCCTTCTGTCTCCTTATTGTTGAATGTAAGGGTGCCTTCGGGCATGTAACCTCTGGTCCTTTTTTCCCCTCATAATCGATACTTTGGTGCGTTTGAAGACAGGTCCTTGCGGGACGTCGACTCCACCGAAGATCATATGGATAACATGCTGACGTTTTTCTTCCTCATTATTCTTATCGGTGTCTCTCTCCCTGAAGTGATTTTTGGCTCTGCCACTGAAAAATTCCCTAGGATGACCCTCGTTAAATAACCGAGCCACTTCCTCTGTCAACTGTCTGCAGTCTACGGTCCTGTGGCCATGTGTGCCATGGTATTTGCACATCAAGTTAGCATTTCTCTGAGAAGGATCGGTTTGAATTGGTCTTGGCCACCTAGTGTCTTTGATCCTTCCAATTGCTGATATGATACCCGAGGCATCGACGCTGAAATTGTACTCCGATAATCAAGGTGCTTCCGTAGGATCCGCGTACTTATCGAATCCAGTCTTGCTCATGAGTCCCTGAGGATAATGTCCTCGGTCACCCATTTGATCGTTGCGGGTGGAATTACGTTCCGTATTGTTGTTTCTTCTGTCTGCGGCATACGACTGATATCGATCTTTGGTTGGTCTCGATTCTCTGTCAAAATCCCTTTGGGTCTTACATGTTGATCGGATCGGGTGCACTGAACCCGAGGGGGCTCAGTTGGTCATCTTCAACTCTAATCTTCGACTGGTACCGGTTGTGGACATCTGCCCAAGTCACAACCGGGTATTATATCAAATTTTGTTTCAGTTGATGTGATGCGATCGAAATTCTCTCATTTAGTCCCTAGGTGAAAGCTTGAACAACCCAGTCGTCGGTAACCGGTGGAAACAACATACGTTCCATTTGGAATCGATATACAAATTCTCATAGCATCTCATTTTCCCTCTGCTTCACCTTGAAGAGGTCCGATTTTCTCGTTGCAACGTTTATAGCTCCAACGTGCGCCTTTACAAATGAATCTGCCAACATGGCAAACGAATCGATAGAGTTCGGAGGCAAGTTGTGAAACCAGATCATAGCTCCCTTGGACAGGGTCTCTCCGAATTTCTTCAGCAGCACTGACTCGATTTCATCGTCTTCCAAATCATTTCCTTTAATGGCACACGTATAATAGGTAACGTGCTCATTGGGGTCCGAGGTCCCGTTGTATTTTGGTATATCGGGAATTCTGAATTTCTTCGGTATGGGCTTCAGAGCCACACTTGGAGGAAATGGTTTTTGCACAAATATTTTGAAGTCCATTCCATTTAAAATCAGTGGTGCCCCCAAAATCTGATCAACTCGAGAGTTGTAGGTTTCCACCTTCTTATCGTTGGCCTCAATCTTTTTTTCTCCGACTCCATCCTCTTAGTAAGATCCTCGAGCATTCTTATTATAGCAGGGTCGGTCATCGAAGTATTGTCACCTGATCTTTCAGGCACTAGCTCTGTACGGCGAGTAGCCTCTTGCTCGACCCTATTCGGAGTCTGGTACTGATGCAATTGGGCAATAGCATTCTGTTGGGCTTGCAACATTTCAAATATGACTTGGAGACTAACACCTTCGTCTCCTCTGCCCTGGGTACCTCGACCGTCGGTCCGACCCTCTCTGCGTACGCTTCCATCGGGGTCTCCGCCTAAATCTGCATTCAAAGCAATGTGTGAATCGACATCGACCAGGTTAGCGGGCGGCGCTCCTCTGAGACCAGCTTGTGGAACCTCGATTCCTGGAGAGACAACATTCTTGTTCTCCCGGTGGAGTCCCAGGCCGTTGTCATCATGTGTAGTTGTGTTTTGTGAGTTTGTCATGATTTGTTCTGAAAACAAAATTCTTGACAAGAAACAAGCGTAAAATAGTGTGTTATACCAGAATTAACACTGAAAAATCACTATTATCCTTAGCCTCACGGTGGGCGCCAAACTGTTTACCTCGAAATACGAGTAACAATTAAATTTGTAATGTGGTTATAAGGATATGCGATCCAATTCAATGTTAATTGGTAAATAAGTAAGCAAATAAATGAATTAAACGATTTATGTAGATCAAACTCGTATAATTGCAAGTTGTTGACCTTGATCTAGATTAGACTCGAGAGCGGTTACCAAGAACAATAAGAACAACAATGATGATGATATGAACAACGCAAATACGAAGGGTTAACAGTAACTAAAAGAACAGTTGTATTCGACAGTATGAGTGAGCACTAGAATGTGATGATAATTGTGATAATGGATGTGTTACAAATGAATAGGGTTCCTCTTTATATAGTAAGAAATCCTAAATACGGAATGATTCTAATTGCGGAAGTAAAATACATGATTGGCATTATTAACCGCTAATAGCTCTACCGGCTCCGAGATTCTCGCTGGGATTGACGATTGAGTGCGGATATCTCGTGATTCCGTTTCGCGGTGTCGATCTAGCCCGGTCTCAATATCTCATCCTCCATACTTGTTGGGCCCGAACTTACTTCGATCGCAGTTTACAATCGAGACATACTCCTCGAACTCTCAGACTCGGACATCTTCAATTTTTACCGTACACATGTTCCAACCTCCATTTTCATTAGCAATAGTAAAAGGGAAAGAAAAAGGACCGGGTGAGTATCTTAGTTAACTCGTAGACTTAGAATCAAAGAAATAAAATAATATCGCATGGTGTAAGTGGAGAGTCATCCATAATATTAATATATACTGTACTGACCAAGAAAAATGTGTCACTGATTGGAAATATAATAATAATAATGGTCTATTTCAAGGAATTAAGTTAGGTTTTTGCTTCCACTACTTACTTTTGTGACAACCACATATGTAGCACATTAATCTAGATATAAGTGATCTTGTCTTATTTGCAACTCAATTCGGACCGTACTTATTGAGTTCATATTCAATGTCTACGAAGGATCCTTCCACTCATTCTCCACTTATCTAATATGTAGGTTGCTATGTGTTTATTAAAAAAAAATGCGAACTCAATTTTTAAAATACTAATCTAAATAGTCAACCACCCAATTGCTTAAACTAAAAATAATTGGCGGATATATAATATAATATTTTATATATTTATAATTTATTTTTATGTATATATAATTGTGTATAATTAATGCTTAAAATCGGGCCCACCCGATTCCGTTTATTAACCGAGACCAGGATGATGGATCGAAGACTGGGCTCGTATTATACCAGACAGAGACGTGAGGATAAAGTACCGAACTTGGGATTCGAAGTATCAGTTGAGATCAAGACCAGTGATGGTCGAGACCAAATGAGAGAGACATCGAGCAAGATCGAAGATAGCATAGTAACGGAAAGCCGAGATATCCGTGACTGGTCGATGATCATGGCGAAAATCTCGAAACAGATCAAATCAAGAACGGTTACCTAGCTAATCATGGGTTTTCTTCTGTAATTAGAATTGTACCATATGTAGAATTTCTCTACTATATAAAGGGGAGTTCTAATCATTTGTAAACCATCTAACTTTCGCATTATCAAAGCAATATAATACTCTATTCTCTTATATTCTCTTGTTCATCAATTGATACCATATTACTTAGCTTTATTACCAGTCGATTCGAGTGCGGTCTAGATCGAGGGTCGAATTGCATTTCAATACTGATTTTGTTTATTTTACTGTCAATTTCCATTATTAATCATCGTATTTACCAATTGGTATTAGGTGAAATAACGTGTCCTTAAAACCTCTTATAAGTTTAATTGTTTTCGATTTAAGGGTAAACAATTTGGCGCCCACTGTGGGGTTAAGAATAATAATGATTGTTTAATACTAATTCTGATAACACACACTGCTTTACGCTTATTCTCGTAAGTGTTTTTGATTTCAGGATCAACATGTCGAACTCACAAACAGTACCCACACACGCTGATAATAGCCTCGGTTTCCATAGGGAAAATGACAATATAGCCGCCCCAGGGGTCGAAGTAACTCATGTTGGCGTCGAAGGAGTACCGGCTATAGACCCCATCGACGTCAGCTCCCACGTCGCCCTTAATGCTAATTTAGGCGTCGACCCCGAATATAGCATCCGCAAAGACGTTTGGCCAGCCGGTCAAGAGCACAGGGCAGCGAAGACGGCGGAGTCAGCCTTCGTTTGATATTTGAAATGATGCAAGCTCAAAGATTCCATAGTGCAACTTCAAAACTAGAGTCGGGCTCCGAGTAGAGATGAACCTGAGCCCTCACTTGAAGTTGTTCACAAGGCCGAACCACTACCGGAGAGGTCGAACGCCAACGAATCGGGGGTTGACCCCACCATTATGAAAATTCTCTAGGATCTCACAAAGAGAATTGAATCAGGGGAAAAGAAGATCAAGGCAAACGACAAAATGGTAGAAACATACAACTTCCGAGTTGACCAAATACCGAGGGCACCACTGATTCTGAAGGGTTTGGATTCGAAAACGTTCGTGCAGAAGCCTTTCCTCCCAAGTGCGGCTCCTATGCCCATCCCGAAGAAATTCCTCATGCCAGAAATTCCCAAGTATAATGGGACCACTGACCCTAATGTGCATGACAGTTCTTATACATGCGCGATAAAAGGGAATGACTTAGAGGATGACGAGATTGAGTCCGTTCTGCTGAACAAGCTTGGAGAAACTTTATCGAAGGGAGCGATGATATGGTACCACAATATGCCGCCCAATTCTATTGATTCTTTCGCCATGCTTGCAGATTCCTTCGTCAAAGCACACGTCAGAGCAATAAAGGTCGCGACTAGGAAGTCGGACCTCTTCAAAGTGAAACAGAAAGACAACGAAATGTTAAGGGAATTTGTATCTCAGTTCCATAAGGAACGCATGGACCTACCCCTGGTCGCAGATGATTGGGCTTTCCAAGCTTTTACTCAAGGTTTGAACGTACGAAGTTCGGTATCCTCACGACAGCTAAAGCATAATTTAATTGGTATCCAGTTGTGATCTGGGCTGATGTGCATAATCGGTACCAATCAAAAATCAGGGTCGAGGATGATCAGTTGGGAACTCCTTCCGTTTCCGTTTATCCAAACAGGCTCGTCGGCAAAATTCAAAGGGACATTGATAGAGAACCCCAATCAAACAGAGATAGGTATCAACCATACGATGGAGATCGTAAGAACAGTAACCCTGTTCACAATCACGTTTGAAGTGATTGAAGGAACGATCGAGGACAGAGCTCCCGAGGGCCTATGAGTAAGAGTGGTTTCGATAAACATGTCGAGCCCACAAAAGCACCACGACTATCAGAATACAACTTCAGCGTCGATGCATCAGCTATTGTATCGGCCATTGGGCGGATCAAAGATACCAGATGGCCTCGACCTTTGCGGACCAATCCAGCCCATAGGAACCTAAATCAGATATGCAAATACCATGCCCATGGTCACAGAATGGATGAATGGATACAACTAAGGGAAGAGGTAGCCCGCTTGTTCGACGAGGGCCACCTTCGAGAATTCTTGAGCGACCGAGCCAAGAACCACCTCAGAGACAGTGATGCAAACAGGAAGAATGAACAAGAAGAACCACAAGACGTGATTCACATGATCGTTGGAGGGGTTGATATTCCGTAGGGACCCTGTTCAAGCGCACCAAGGTGTCGATCACTAGGGAAAAGCAAACTCGAGACTATGTGCCAGAAGGGACCTTGTATTTCAATGACGAGGAAGCAGAAGGGATCTCACAACCCCACAATCATGCACTAGTAATATCTATTCTTATGAATAAAATTCAGGTTAAACATATTTTGATTGATCCAGGAAGCTCGGCCAACACTATTCGATCGAGGGTCGTGGAGAAACTCGGCTTACATGATCAGATTGTGCCTGCAGCTCGGGTTCTTAGTGGCTACATGGAAAGTGAAACTACCAAAGGTGAAATCATATTGCTAGTAAACGTAGACGGGACCATTCAAGAAACAAAGTTACATGTGATCGAGGACGATATGAGATACAATGCCCTGCTCGGACGACCCTGGATTCATAACATGAGGGCGGTCCCTTCAACCCTTCACCAAGTTCTGAAATTTCCAACACCCGAGGGAGTAAAAATGGTGTGTGGGGAACAACATGCCGCCAAATATATGTTCGTAGTCGATGAAGTAATATCGGTATCTGTGCTATCATCAACAAAGGGATCGGAGTCAAAAGGAAAGCAGGAGGCCAAATAGCAACCACAGGTACCAGCCTCGACCCAATCGGAGGAGCAGGGGGCAAGATGAGGATGATTAGCATTGGACTGATCTTTAATAATTCCTGATGACTCTGACGCCACAAAATCAACGGTCGAAGAGCTGGAACAAGTCATACTGATCGAGTACCTGCTTGAACAAAAGGTATACCTGAGCACGGTGTTAACTCCTGAGCTCAGGAAAAAACTAATTAAATTCCTTTTAGATAATATGGATTGCTTTGCTTGGTCCCCCCTTGATATGACAGGGATCCCACTGGAGATTACTACCCATCGATTGAGCTTGGACCCGAAGTTCCGTACAGTAAAGCAAAAGAGAAGGCCCCAGTTCCAGGTTAAGCATGCATTCATCAAGGACGAGGTAACCAAACTTCTCAAAATAGGGTCTATTTGGGAAGTAAAGTATCCCAAGTGGTTATCAAACGTAGTTGTAGTCCCTAAGAAAGGTAATAAACTAAGAATGTGCATAGACTAGAAGGACTTGAACAAAGCATGCCCTAAGGCCTTTTCATCTTTCGAATATTAATCGTATGGTCGAAGCCACAGACGGCGATGATATTCTCAGTTTTCTCGACGCCTACTCCCGGTACAATCAAATACAGATAAACCCGGAGGATCAGGAAAAGACTTCGTTTATCAGTAAGTATGGCACCTATTGTTATAACATAATACCGTTAGGACTAAAAAATGCTGGTGCAACTTATCGACGCCTAGTAAATCGAATGTTCGAAGAACAAATAGGAAAATCTATGGAAGTTTATATTGGTGACATGCTAGTTAAGTCCATGCGAGCAGAGGACCATTTGAAACATTTCCAGAAGACCTTAGACATACTGAGAAAGTACAACATGAAGCTCAACCCGAAGAAGTGCGCATTTGGGGTCGGCTCGGGTAAATTCCTCTGCTAGATGGTATCAAATAGGGAGATCGAGATCAACCCCAATAAAATCAAGGCCATCGAAGATATCACGGTCATGGATAATGTTAAGGCCGTACAAAGGTTAACAGGGCGCATAACCGCCCTAGGTCAATTTATTTCGAGGTCCTCAAATAGAAGTCACCGGTTCTTCTCACTACTTAAGAAGAAGAGCAATTTTGCATGGACCCCGGAATGCCAACAAGCCTTGGAAGAAATAAAACGATACCTATCGAGCCCGCCACTGCCTCACACTCTGAAAGCGGACAAGCAACTTTACTTATACTTAATAGTCTCAGAAATCGTGGCAAGTGGGGTCCTAGTTTGAGAAGATCAAGGTACGCAATTCCCTGTTTATTATGTTAGTCGGACCTTAGGTGAGGCCGAGACCCAATACCCACACTTAGAAATTAGCGATTGCTTTAATAAGCGCCTCTAGGAAATTAATAAGCGCCTCAAGAAAACCATATTTTTAGTGTCACCCAATTTGTATAGTGACTACCTTCCCTTTCGCAATATTTTGCACAAACTCGAGCTCTCGGGTCAATTGGCTAAATGGGCCGTCGATATTAGCGGGTACGATATCGAGTATCAACCCCGAACGACCATCAGGTCTCAGATCTTGGAAGACTTCGTGGTCGTCTTCATGCCAGCCCTCGTACTCGAGGTCGAAAAGGAATTGTTATTAAAATTGGGTATATCATAGGGGTGTGGACCCTCTTCGCATACAGCGCTTCGAACGTGAAAGGGCCCGGGTCGGGCATCGTTTTGAAGCCACCCACTGGTAATACAATTAGACAATCTATCAGAACTTCAAAATTAACTAACAATGAGGCCGAGTATGAGGCTATAATTGCAGGTCTCGAGCTGGCAAAAAGTTTGGGAGCAGAGGTCATCGAGGCCAAATATGGTTCCCTACTTTTGGTTAACCAAGTCAACAGGACTTTCGAAGTTCTAGAGGATCGGATGTAGAGGTACTTGGACAAGCTACGGGTGACTCTACTTCGATTTAAAGAGTGGACCTTACAACATGCACCTCGGGAATAGAATAACGAGGTCGATGCCCTTGCAAATATGTCATCGGTTGATGTCACGACCCAAATTCCCAACCTTAGGGATCGTGATGGCGCCTAACACTACACTTTCTAGGCAAGCCAATGTTAGAGTTCAATTAGCTATTTTTTTTTATCCATTTAAACATAATAAACAATTTAAAAAAATTAACTTAAGCTACTGTCTTTCCATGAATAATTCCAAACATAAAATAA
This sequence comes from Nicotiana undulata, assembly GCA_005239495.1. NCBI lineage: Eukaryota > Viridiplantae > Streptophyta > Magnoliopsida > Solanales > Solanaceae > Nicotiana > Nicotiana undulata. The sequence continues at coordinate 71,150 of ML257538.1, forward strand.
TAAACACTTAAATAAATCGAGCCATGAACTAATTATATAAGTAACTCTAAAACTACCCTAGGGTCTGGTGTCACAATTCACGAACTACTAAAGAATTCTACAAATAATGGGCTGAAAGAAATAATGTGTAACTGTTCTGAATCAAATAAAACAGTAGTCTCAGTATTATAGAGAAGACTCTCGGGATCTGCGAACGCCGACAGATATACCTCGTGTCTCCGGAAAAGAAATAGGCAGCATCTCTAAATATCTCTACTGTTGGCCGGTACCTGGATCTGCACAAAAGAGTGCAAAGTGTAGTATCAGTACAACCGACCCCATGTACTGAGTAAGTGCCGAGCCTAACCTTGACGAAGTAGTGACCAGTCTACGACGGGGCATCAACAATATAACCTGTGACAATAATAAATAATAAAGCAAGAAGGAAATCTAAAACAAGTAAATAATAACAACTGCAACAACAATTTAGGATAACTCAATCACCTTTTCCAGGTCTCAGCTATAACCAATCCTCGAATAAATTTCCAAATTTCCAAGCTTTACTTTAAATTAACCACATGTACAAAATGTGAGAAAAAAGCCGTAGAGTAAAACAAGAATTTCCAAATCTTTGTAATTAAAATCAGTAAAACATAATTATTCACCCTTATCACTGTCCTGTTGCATCGTGCGACCCGATCCCACCTGTCCACCCTTATCATAACTATTTATCCACCCTTATCACAATCAATTTCTCCACCCTTATCACAATCAATTTCTCCACCCTTATCACAATCAATTTCACCCCCTTATCACAATCATATTCGCCCCTTTATCACAATCAATTTTTATTTGTTTATCAGAAACTTTCACAATTCAGGCCAAGCCTTTCACAACACCTTTATCTCAACATTTATAAACAGAAAACTATACTTCTCATAAACTCATCAATATTATCAGAAAAATGGAACCAACAGGAATATATATATATATATATATATATATATGTATGTATGTATGCATCTCGTAAAATAATGCCAAACTGCTCAACCTTTCTATATCACAACGGGACCAAATAAATAACCAATACTCTTCCAAAATAACCACAACATTATTTAACAACAAGGTAATAATGACAAGTAGTCATAGAAACAATAATTAACCTAGAACAATTAAGACAGGAATCAACTAAATTGGAAACGGGGAAGAGATCATATTTAACAGACCATTTGGTGGTGCATAGATACTCGTCACCTCACATATACACCACACACATGCAATTCACATAGCAAATAAGTGGGGATTCCTATTCCCTCAAGTCAAGGTTAAATCAAACACTTACCTCAATTTCGCAGGCCACTTACTGCTCAATTACAGCTTTTCCTTTAGAATCTTGCTCTAACTTGCTCGAATATAATCATAATTAACTCAATATCATTAATTAAGGCTAAAGGAACTAACTTTATTGAAAATTATAATTTTTCCTAAGTTTTCTACAAAAAAAAAGTGAAAACTCGACCCCATGCCCGCTTGGTCTAAACTCGGGGTTCAGACCAAATTACATTTATTCATTCACCCACGAACCCAAATATACAATTAGTTTCAAAATCCGAGCTCATTTCGAGGTAAAGATTCGATTTTTACAAAATTTTCTAATTCGATCCAAACCCTCAATTTTTACCATGAAAATTCTTAATTTTTGATTTAAAAGTGATGAAACATAATGAGTAATTGAAAGAGTAAAGTTTAGAATTGTTTACCTATAACTTGGGGATGATATTTGGTGAAAAGATTCGTTTCTAGGGCTATGGGGTTCGAAAATTTAAAGAAGAAGAAGTCTGCCCGTTTTATATATATATTCTGTCACTTATTATGCCTCGTTTCTCATGCCAAACAATCCCGAAACTCGATCTTTATGTCTCCATTAGATTTCTTGTAAAATTCTAGTCAAGTTAGGCTTTTGAATCACTCAATTTGACCTTATAATGAAGGAGATATGTAGGTTTTAATATTTGCAAATAGTGCAGATTTTTAATACGGCGTTGGTGGCAATTTCGTAATTAACTTGAAATATCTGGCAACCTTAGCAAAATGACCATAAAATCCTCATACGATGTCTAAATTCGATGATTCTTTTTGCTACGGGTCCGTAATTACGATACGAATCTAATACTTCATTGAAAATAGATATCGGAGATCATTTGTTCAATATGATATCATTTATGCTTGAAGAAACGACGTCGAAGCATAAGAAAGAACGAGTGCAACACAACCCAAACCTATTCGAAACTCACCCTGAGCCTTCGAGGCTCTAAAACAAACATGCACGCAAGTCCAAAAGCATCATACGGACTTGATCGTGCGATCAAATCATGAAAATAACATGTAAAACTATGAACTAAACCTCAAAACTCATTATTTTTCTCAAGAACACTTAAAGTTCACTATTTATTAACCGGACGTCCGAATCACGTCAATTAAATTTTGATTTTCTACAAAGTTCCCAGACAAGGCTTAAATATCATAACAAACCTGTATCGAGCTCCGGAACCAAAATACGGGCCCGATACCAACGGTTTCAAACATTAATTTATTTCTTTTTTTCATTAATAATTAAGCAAAATAATTTCTTTCAAAAATTGATTTCTAAGGCTTGGGACCTCGGAATTCAATTCCGGACATACGCCCAAGTCCCATATTTTACTGCGGACCTTCCGGGATCGTCGAAACACAAATCCGGGTCCGTTAACTCAAAATGTTGACTCAATCAACTAAAACTAAATTTTTAATTTTAAAAATTATTATTTCTTATATTTTCACATAAAAGCTTTCTGGTTTCACGCCCGGACTGCGCACGCAAATCGAGGTAGTTAAAATTAATCTTTTTATGGCTAATAAGCCTATAACAGAGTCTAAATTCATAAAATGACCCCTTGGGTCATCACAGTTGAAGATGACGAACTCAGCTCAAGGACTGTCGTACAGCTCTCGAGATTAGTAATCGATGAGGGCCATGCCGAAATAAATTCTACGAGTCTGACCTGGGATTGGAGAAACAATCACATCGAATTCCTAAAGAACGGGAAGCTCCCAACAGACCCGAAGGAGTCAAGGACTCTACGCATAAGGGCAGCACGATTCACCTTGGCCGAGGATGGAACACTGTTTAGGAGAATGTTCGATGGACCAATGGCGATATGTTTGGGACCGGGAGACACCGACTATGTCCTACGGGAGATTCATGAAGGCAATTGTAGAAATCATTTCGGTGCCGAGTCATTGGTTCACAAGGTTATCAGAGCAAGGTATTATTGGGCCGATATGGAAAAGGATACAAAAGAGTTCGTTTGAAAGTGCGACAAATGTCAAAGGTATGCGCCGATGATTCACCAGCCCGGGGAACAACTTCACTCGGTCTTATCCCCGTGGCCATTCATGAAATAGGGGATGGACATCATCGTCCCACTCCCATCGGCCCCATGTAAAGCTCAATTTATTTTACTTATGACTTATTATTTTTCTAAGTGGGTTGAAGCACAAGCTTTCAAGAAAGTCAGAGAAAAAGAAGTCATAGACTTCATTTGGGACCACTTTATATGTCCATTTGGGATGCCTGCCGAGATTGTATGCGATAATGGAAAGAAGTTCATCCACAGCAAACTAACAAAATTTCTCGAGGATCACAACATTAAAACGATTCTATCGACACCATATCATCCCAGTGGGAATGGACAAGCTGAATCAACAAAAAAGACCATCATTCAAAATCTAATGAAAAGATTGACCGACGCTTAGGGAAATGGAGAGAGATACTGCCCGAGGTTCTTTGGGCGTACCGCACGACGTCAAAATCCAGTATGGGGTGGCAACGTTCTCTTTAGTCTATGGTGCCGAAGATTTTATCCTGGTCAAAGTCGGGGAACCTAGCCTCAGGTTACGATATGCAACGGAAGAATCAAATCACTAGTCTATGAATACAAGCCTCGAATTGCTGGATGAAAGACGGGAAGATGCCCTAGTTCGAATGGCCGCATAGAAACTGCTGATCGAAAGGTATTACAATCGAAGAGCCAATCTTTGACACTTTAAAATCGGGGACTTAGTATTAAGAAAAGTCACCCTCAACCCTAGAAACCCGAATGAAGGAAAACTTGGCCCAAACTGGGAGGGACCATATCAGGTCCTTGACATCATCGGAAAAAAATCCTACAAGCTCGGCACGGTGAACGGTGAGCAATTACCAAACAATTGTAATGTTTCACTCCTCAAGCGATACTATTACTGAGGTAAGACCTTCTCCATTTTCATTTATATTTTCAATTAACTGATTGTAGGTGTTCGATCAAAGACGTTGATGGATTCTTCAACACGAAGTCCTTAGGTCTGAAAGCACACATTGCACTCTTTCCCTTGGACCGGTTTTTGTCCCAAATGGGTTTTCCCGGCGAGGTTTTTAACGTGGAAATCATTGTTCGTGTTAACTTAGAGCAATTCAACAGTATCTGAGTCTTCTTTACAATCAACCTCGAATACTGGGGGGCATCACCCTCAAATGTCAACTTTGTTGCAAGGAAAGTACTTCAGGTCAATAGGGTCTCGATAGGTAAATTTTGTAAGGGTCAAACGGTCGAAGGAGTCGTGCCCATGTAGGTACTTGAGTCCTAACATCCAACATGCACACATGTGTAATCATCTATTAAGAGAAGTATTTTTCCTTGCCAAATATTTCATGCCTTAAAAAATTTTACTTCAAAATTCATACTCTTGTTCTAATGTGTAAACAGGCTTAAGGGCCGATCACAACTGAAGTTCGAACAACTAACCCCACACTCGGGGACTGTCGTCCGAAAAATAGACGTGATCGAATTATTAAAACCTCGATATCATAAGACCTTAAAAAGGCAACCCTCAATTTTTATAGGCCACGACCACCCCACTCGAGGACTGAGTTCGAAGTGTAACGGGAAAACAAGCCCAAGAGGCAAGTCCCAAACTAAAGAGGCTATGACCAAATTAACACGTTTCGGAGATATTCGAATTCCGTAATAAAACAGGCCTTAAAATATTTTCATAAAATCGGTTTAAAAGGCTACCCACGACAAAATTACAAAGCGCTTCGAAAATATCGAGCCTCGAAAACCTTAATGGGTACAAAATTCTTCAAACTCTCGAACAAATTTCTTATTTCATGCTAAGGCATTACGAAACGAAGGGCTTCGATAATATCGAGCCTCGAAAACCCTAATGGGTACAAAATTGTTTGACTTCTCGAACAAATTACTTAAAGTGCTAAGGCATAACAAATTTAATAATAATAAACTTATTAAGCCGAAAAGGGTGAAAGAGCCATTCCTTTACAAATGACATAAAGGCCTAAGGGACATCTTTTGTTTTGAGTTCGAAGGGTCATCCTCGCTCAATTAAAATCTAAAGGTTATCCTACTTCGAGTTCGAGCAAGCACTCACTCGACATCAGTTCGATTTCGGCCAAAATTGCCTAAGTATCGAATCTAAAGATACAATTTCATAAGGCATAAATGAAACAAAATTAAATAACACAAGGCAGAAAGGAAAAGGAAAGGGTCTTTGTATATGTGTCAAAATTTATTTACAAAGGGCAACATGGCCCGATCACGATTCTATACAAAAATTTAAAGGGAAAACCTAAGTGCCTAATCTTCCCCGGGAGCTGCATCTTCACCATCGGTATCCCCTTCGCTCTCGTACCCGCTCACACTCCCGACTTCATTATCATTATAAGAGGCCAATGCCTTACCGTCGGCTTCGAGCTATTTAGCATTTTTTACCTCATCGGTGAGATCGAAGCCTCGAGCATGGATCTACTCGAGGGTTTCCCTTCGAGACTGGCATTCGTCAAGATCAGCAACCCAATATGCTTGGGTATGGGTAACGTCGGAAACTTCCTTTTCTTGAGCTTGAGCGGATTCAACATCAGACCGATAAACGGCCACGATCGCCTCAGCATCAGCCTTCGCCTTCTCAACCTCAGATCTAGCCGTTGCAAGTTTGGTGACCAACCGAGCTTGGAGCTCCTCAATTTTCTTGGCATGTGCCGAGTTCTTCTCTTTCAAGCCCTGGAGATGGTTTTCAGCCGAGTTCAAGTGAGCTTGAGTAACCTCCTTCTCTAAGGCAAGGCGGTCCATATTTTTCTTCCACGAAGGTCTCCGCCTTCACCACATCTACCTCTCCACGGAGCTGCTCGATCATCTCGAGCTTCTTCTGGACCTGTGAGTTCAAATTGTTAGCCATCACTCCCGAACCGATGCCATGAGCTTCTAAGATTTTTATTACCTGCTCGGTCAGGTTGTTTTGTTCTTTTTGAGCCACGCTAGATCGGCTCGGAGGTCCTTGATTTCTTCTTCTTTCTGCCTAATGAGAAGTTTAAGGGCATTCTTCTCCTCGGTGAGCCTTTGAATGTCGGACTCATACCGGCTCAGTTCTGCTCGGGACTTAGAAAATGCTTCATGATGAAGCACCGAGGCCTACACAAAATAGAAGGAAAGAAATTAGACAAGAAGAAAATACAAGTATGATATCGACAAGGGGAGTTAAGGCTTACCCGGTTCAAGGATTGTTGTGCCTCATTGAAGAGACACGGTGTTCCCACTTCGTACATCAGAGCTTGGTCTTCCTTCGTGACTAGACCCCAAAAATAACTGGCCACCCCTAAGGGGACATCAAAAACTCGTGCATCCTCCGGGATCGAGATGACTACTGTTCGTTTGATCCCAGAATAGACGCTAGGGGCCAGGAACTGATTGGTCTGTCTGAAAGTCGATGAGGTCCCACCCGAATCCTTCTTCGGTATTTCCAAGTCACTCAAGTCGGCAGCATCCTCGATCCCGGCAAAATAACCACGAAAGGGATCCTCTTCTCCGTGGGCCCTATTTCGGCATAAGGAGTCTTCATGGCTTGAGCTTCCCGAATCGTCTCCTCGAAAAACGAAGGAGGGACGGGGAGTCTCCAATTTCTATTGCCCCAAGTCAGTCTCTTGGGGCATTCTTTTCATCTCGAGGAGCCTCGAGACCGACCTCCACAGCCGATTTTGCCACCTTTTCGCCTCGAGATGAGGTATCTTCAGCCTTTGACAACTCGGGGACTCCACTCAAATATCCTCCCGAAGCCCTGTCAGCTCGTGGAAGAATGGTTTTGGCTCCTATCGGCTCGACGGACTTCTGACCCTCGGTTTTCGTCTTTACTCGGGCCACCAGCCTGAAGTCGTCTTCTTTTTCTTCCTCTTCCTCTTCCTCCCTTAGGAGTTGGACTGAATCCACAGTCAAGGGAATGACGTTCCTTCTTGGCCTATGAATCACTCTCTTCTTAGGCTCTGGCCCTTCAGAAGTCGAGGCCCTTTTCCTCGTATTCTCCTTTGCCGGCTTCAGAACGGGAGATGAGATTTCTTCTTTATTAGATGGGGGCCTCATGGTCGTGTCTTTCCCAAGACCTGCATAAACAAAAAGGAAAACCGAGTAAGCTCGGAAAAACACTTTAGTGGATAAGTAAGTACGAGAACGAGGCCTACCATGGTTTTTGTCCTCCCACCGGCCGTTTGACAGGTCGCGCCATGTGCTCTCAACATACGTAGAAGTCGAGGCTAGGCTTGTGACCCATCTCTCGAGGTTAGGGATTGCACCGGGAATCCAAGCAGTTGCTACACCATGAAAAAGAATGTCGGTAAGAAAAAGAAGCAAGAATAACAAATAGAAACTAATACTTACGTTTCATATTCCATTTATCTGGAAACGGCATGCTCTCGGACGAAATCAGGTTTGAGGTCTTCACTCGGAAAAACTAACTCATTCAGCCTCAGTCTTTGTCCTCATCTAAGCTCGAAATCGACGCCCTGGTAGCCCGGCGTTGGAGTTTTATTAGCCTACCTCGGTAGAGGCGGGGGTTGTACAACCTAATAAGGTGATCGAGGGTGAAAGGGAGCCCCTCGATATTGCTCACAAAAAAATGGAGCAGAATAACAATCCTCCAAAAGGAGGGGTGGATTTGTCCTAGGGTTATTTGATATTTGCGGCAGAAATCAATAATAACTAGATCGAGGGGACCCAGCGTGAAAGGATAAGTTTAAACACTCAAAAACCCTTCCACGTGGGTAGTGATGTTTTCTTCGGGGACCGGTATCACCACTTCCTTGCCTTTCCAGTTACAATCCTTCTTCACTTGCTTAAGGAAGTTCTCAGATATCGAGCATATGTATCTCGATACCGGCTTACACTGACCAGGGACCGACGAGGTTTTCTCGATCTTGAAATCGGAATTGATGACGCACCCCCCGGGAACGCACTCCTCAGGGCGTGGCTCTACCGGTGTTTTCTCGCCGGCCGGCCGAGATGATGAAGCAACTTCTTTTTGCGACACAGTCTTTGACGTTTACGTCATTTGGTTTTGGGGTTAAAGAAAGATGAAGATGGTATTAGGTGCTTTGAAAAGGGATTAACGATGAAACTTGGGGATTTGCAGATGAAAAACTTCAAGAATTAAGAAAGATCTGAAGGCTAGAACATAAAAGATTGAAAGTAAAATTTGAATCAATGGAAAAGAGGCCTATTTATGGATCTCGTGATGAAGGTTCGAAACTACTAGGGTCCGATCGTCAACTAACACACATTAAATACTTGGGGAATCGTACTGACGAAACGTTTCGGTCTATGACGTCATGTGATGTCATGATAAATCGGGGTAAAGATCGAAGACTCTATTCGTTTCTTGTCATTACACTCCAAAAAACGAGGGGACTATCTGTATACGGTTAAAATCGGGCTCACTCGATTCCGTTGATTATCTGAGACTAGGATGATGGATCGAAGACTGGGCCCGTATTATACAAGATTGAGACGTGAGGATAAGGTACTGAGCTCGGGATTCGAAGTATCAGTTGAGATCGATACCGGTGATGATCGAAACCAAACGAGAGAGACATTAAGACCGAAGATAGCATAGTAACGGAAAGCCGAGATATCCGTGACCGGCCGAAGATCATGGCGGAAATCTCGAAACAGATCAAATTAAGAACAGTTACCTAGCTAATCATGGGATTTCCTTCTGTAATTAGAATTGTACCATATGTAGAATTTCTCTACTATATAAAAGGGGTTCTAATCATTTATAAACCATCGAACTTTCGCATTATCAAAGCATTGCAATACTATTTCTCTTATATTCTCTTGTCATCAATTGATACCATATTAGTTAGCTTTATTCCCAGTCGATTCGAGAGCGGTCTAGATCGAAGGTTGAATTGCATTTCAATACTGGTTTGCTTTATTTTACTGTCAATTTCCATTGTTAATCATCGTATTTACCAATTGGTATTAGGTGAAATCACGTGTCCTTAAAACCACTTATAAGTTTAATTGTTATCCGATTTTAAGGGTAAACAAATGCATAATGTATTTATACCGGCTAGAAAAATAAACGATGAATTTGTCTAACTATTTGTGTAAGGATCCTTTTTATAAAGTCTAAAACAAGCGCCATCTAATAGCCCGCGGTGGAGCTAGAATCACGAATAAGGCTTCGGTCAAATCCAATTATTTTTGTTTACACAATGTGGTAAGAAATTAAATAAACACATCCACATATTAAAATTAGAATTCAGTTATTCGCACTTAAAATCGTATTAAAGTCCAGAATTCACAAAGTTGAAATTTTAATTATGCATATGCTAAATAGCCAGTTTCACAAGTTCTGTTGTTTTGAGAAAACAGTAAAAAGTAAAAAAAATCATATTAACATCTTACAACATCATCAACACATCCTGCCTGTACAGATAGTTGATTTATCTTATACTATCTAAAACGTGATTTTTTCACTCTAAAAGTCTAAAGTCTGCTAATATGGGTAAACTTCAACACGATCCAAAAGCTGTGCAAGAAGACGCCATTATATCATATATGTACATCCTTAATGAACACGCCTATTTCTTACTCTTTCCCTTGAGTAAAAGAAAAATATTACTCCTTTCTTTTTCGGTAATTAAATATTGCTCCTATTCTGATAGCTGTAAGGTTTTGATGAAATAGAAAATATCATTCGATCTATCTTATTATCTAACTACGAACTATGAAGTATGAACTACTGTACATGAGATGAGCACAATCGTTCTGCCAGCATTTTGTTATAGTATTTGTGTGTATATTTAATGTGCGACAATGTTTACCCTAAAAATTGAGTAACAATTAAACTTATATTGTGGTTTTAAGGATATTAATACCAATAGATAAACAATGAATTAAATAGATGACTTGGACAGTAAAATAAACCAAACCAGTCTGCAAACAATGCCTCGACCTCGATTCGAGATAGTCTCGAGGTTGAATAATAAGAACAGCAAAGAATGGAACAACAGTGATAAACAGTGAGTAAATAAAGAGAGCAGTGTAAGTGTATATTCTTAGCAGTGAATAATGATCATTACAAATGAATGGGATTCATCCTTATATAATAGAGGAGTCCTAAATAAGGTACAATTCTGATAACGGAAATAAATCACATGATTGACAACAATAATCGCTTTGATTTGATCTGCTCCGGGATCTCCGCTCTGATCTTCGACCGGTTACTGATATCTCACCATTCCGTTATTACGTCTTACTCGAGGTCAGTCATGTTTGGTCTCGATTTTTGCTGGCCTCGATCTCAACGAGCATTTCGATATCCAGGCTCGATGTTCTATCTTCGAGCTCAAGCCTGTTCTATTACGAACTTATCCTGGAGGTAACTCCCCTGCCTATGAAGTCGGATATGCCCGATTTCGACCGTATACAGATAGTTCCCGCATTTCTTAGAGTAAAATGATAAGAAACGGTTTGAGCCTCGATTTAACCTCGATCATGACGTCATCCTCATGACGTAAGCGACGGACGTGACCGAAACGTCCCGTCAGTACAGTTCCCCAAATCATTAATGCCTGTCAGTGGGTGGTCGACCACTACCGCAACCAAACCGTCGCCGTGAATCTATAAATACACGCTTCTTTGTTGAATCATAACTTTACTTTTGCTTTCATCAAACTTCTAAGTCTTCTAAGTCTCTCCATCTCCTCTCTTTCGCCGCCTGTTTGAACCAACCTTCTTATCTAGGGGTGTGCGTTCGAATCGGTTTATCGATAAATCGAATCGATTATTTGTTATCAGTTTATCGATTTCGAAATTTTCCTTATCGAGTTATCAATTTCGATTTCGATTTCGATTTTGTCCTCCTCGGTTATCGGTTTATCGATAAACCGATAAGATATACTAAAAAGACAAATATACCCTTATTCTATAAGATTTTTATGCATTTTTCTTCACAAAAATTGTACTAAATCAGCCACCTTTTAGTTAAAAACTTCATATTTTGTTTCTTTTTTGTTTTCGAAATGAGGAGCTGTGACTTGAATCGGGATTCTATTAATTGATTTCGAAGTTGATAATTTTCTGTTTTTACTGCGATCAAGAACTAAAACTACTTCAAATCTGATATTCTTCACTTTTTTGTCCTTTTTCATTTTTTATAGGAGAAAATAATTTCAGGAAATGGTGTAAAACAATTATCTAGTAAATAATTGGGCCTTAATTATTATTTTTGTTACCGTGTCCCATTGTCGGTTTAGCGTTAATTTGATTCTTTTGTATTTGTCTGCAGTTGCTGCTCCAAAAGGTTCAGGCTCTTCTCTTCCTGGGACAACGCCAGGTAATTGAGATTAATTGCTCAATGTTTCTCAAGGGATACCACATTTAAGGAATGATCATATTTAAAGCTCAAGGGAATGTAGTTTAAATTAATGGAAAAGAGAATTAGCCGTGATGATGTATTTTTTATTTTTATTTCTTTATACCGTTGGAGTGTTGGTGGCATACATTTGATCCCTTACTTTAGTTTGTTGTATGTGCTTGTTGACACAATTTTTATGTTATAAACGGTGTTCGTCTTATTTTAGCTTCTTTTAATCTTTGATAGTTAGGCATGTTTATAGCGATATACTTTATCGAAAAAATCAAAACCTTATTGAAACGATAACGATAAGTATATGTACAAATCGATAATCAATAAGGGTCAAAATCGAATCGATAAATCGAATGCACACCCCTATTCTTATCATCGAAACCACCTAGTTTCATCGCCCTTCACTCTTCTTTACCTGAATCAATGGAAAAAACCTCAAAAGTCGTACCACAAAAGGAGAAAGATTCCACCTCTTCTTCCCGGCCAGCCGGTGACGAAACACTGGTGGAACCGCTTCCTCATGAGTACGTTCCTAACCCGTCCACTTTAAAATCCGATTTCAAGATCCAGAACCCTTCATCGGTCCTAGACCGTTGTGAACATGTGTCGAGGTACATGTGCTCAATAACGACGAGCCACATCGAATCCATGAAGATGGACTGCAACTGGGATTCTGTGGTCGCGGTACAAATCCCTGCTCCTGAGGGAGCATTACTACTAATGTGGAGGGTTTTTTAAGTTTTTACACTTACCCCTTCACATTGGGTCCGCTCGACCCAGTGATCGTCGATTTCTGCAAAAGATATTAGGTCACCCTTGGCCAAGTTCACCCCTCGTTCTGGAACATTGTGATTATGTTGCGCTTCTTATCCAGCAAGGCCGAGGGGCTGAAGTTCACCCTTAGCCACCTTATGCGGTTGTACTGGCCTCGACTCTACCGAGGACTGATCAAGCTCCAACGCCAAGCAACGAAGGCCTTGTTCTCGAGCATCGACAAGGATAAGGATCGGGGTTGGATGAGCCGGTTCATATGGGTGAGGACTTGTGACATCATCCCGAAGGAGAAGATGCCATCCTCCAAGGAGTGGAATCCCGACTGTAAGTGACGTATTAAACATTATTCTTCGTACCCGCTTTGGCTTTGTCTAACGTTCTCATTTGTTATGCAGTTGTTCCTTGGATGCCTCAGGCGGTCCCCGACCTCGAATACTGGGTTCGGAATTTAGCCTCGACTTCCTCCCACGCTGAGGGTGCATGGCGTGATTTGGCGAAGGGTAGATGGGAGGCAAAGAACCATGTTAAGGACCTTCTTTCTTATATTTAAAAATATTTTCTGTACTTCATTCATTGCTAAGCTTCTTTCGTGCAGGCCTGACCGAAAATGCAATATTGAGGCCCCCGAGCGGCGAGGAAGAGACCAAGTCCTCGATTCCGAAGCCTGGGAAAGACAAGAAAATGAAGGGAGCCTCGCTGTCCGAGGACCCCAAGCCCAAACCTCAAAGGGTCAGGAGGACGGTTATTTCTCTCACGGTGGACTGGGTCTGAAGCCTAAGAGAATAAGAAGAAGAAGAAGAAGAAGAAGAAGAAGAACAAGAAGAAGAAGAAGAAGAAGAAGAAGAAGAAGAAGAAGAAGAAGAAGAAGAAGAAGAAGAAGAAGAAGAAAAGGACGGCGCCTCGGCACTAACAGCCCGACCCAGGAAGGTCGTCGAGGTTGCCAAACCTTCTGAGCTGGCGGCTGCTGCTGAAATCAAGCCTCGTGATGAAGAGGCTTCCAAAAAGGGTTCGAGTGAGGATCCCGAATCGCCTGAGGTCGAGATCATTTCTCGACCAACTTACTCAGAGGAGGCAATAAGATAGGCTCGGGAGATGAAGACGCCCGACATAGGCGGAGTCTCTAGTGTAGGGGGTCCCTTTCGGGATTGCTTCACTGGGGTCGATGATTCCTCCAATCTTAACGACGTTTTCATTCTCTTTGAAGAGGCCCAACGTCTCCTATCTCGGGTAAGTATTAGTTGCTGCAATTTCTTTTCTTACTCTTGTTTATTTAAGTCTGACTTTCATTTTCCTTTTTTTTTGTATAGGCCTTTGCCAAGCCACGAGCCGACTTGAGCCAGTGCGAATCCGAGCTCTAGAAAGTCTCGGAGGAGAGGAATGCTCTAAAGCTTCTTTGCAAGGATGAAGCGCTAAAGGACCTTCGAGCGGATTTGGCCAAGGCTCGTAGGAAAGAGGAAGAGCTAGATAAACAGGTAACCATCCTTTTGAAAAAGTACAGAATCGACCCAACTATGGATGCTAATACTTCAATATCTCAGTTGCAACAAAAGGTTGAAAGGATTGAGCTGCTTCGGGGAGAAGTCGATCAGTCAAAGTCGAATGTGATCGGTGGAAGGAGAATATGGACCGCCTTGCTGCGGAAAAAGAGGCTACCTCGGCCAAACTGTCATCGGCGGAGGTTCAACTTCGGAGCACCAAATAAAAAAGCTCGGCCTAAGCCAAAAGGATCGAGGAGGTCGAAAAGACGAAGGTCGAGAAGACGAAGGTCATGGCTGACAAGTCCATAGCCATGTACCTGGCCGATGCTGAGGCCGCTCAAACGCAGCTAAGGGAGGCTTCTGATTGAGAGCGGTGGAGAAATGACTTGGCGAAGTGTCAAACCCGGAGGGAGAACCTCGAAGAAATCCATGCTCAAGGTTTTGACCTCTCTGAGGAGATAGCCCAATCCAAGGCGCTCGAAGTCGATGCCAAGATGCTTGCCTCCTCCGATTATTAAGAAGATGATGATGATGGAGACAGTCGAGGCGGATCCGATGAGGGGCCCGAAGGAGAAGTTGCTCCCGATGAAGAGGTCGACCCCGACCGTATTTAGGACTTAGTTTCTTTTTTCTTTTTCTTTTTGTAAGACCTTTATCGGTCTCTTGTATATATCCTTCTTCATCAATATATAAAGGAAAATTCCTTTTAAATTCTATTTTAATTTTTATGTTCAAACACATTTTGTGCCTTTGCCTGGTGAAAACTTTGTTGTTGCAACTTCAATATCGAGTGAGCATTAGCTCAAACTTATAGTAGAATAAAACCTTAGGGTTTTTAGTTAAGTGAGGGTGAGTCACTAAGCTCAACAATATGTCCAGGATTTTGATTTCGGATGGCTTGATCGAAGCCATAATTGCATTGTTATTATAATCGAGTTCGCGTAAGTTTTGAACTCAAAGTAACATACCCCTCAAGGTTTTATATCAAATAATGATGAATCCTCGAGCTACATTCAAGTCAGTTTTATTTGAGCTCGGAATAGTGGACCCTTAGGTCTGAATTGAGTGAAAAAAAGATCTCGAACTCTAAATGTATTGTCCCTTAGGCTCTTTAGATTGGGCCGATATGGCCTCTAAAAGATGGCTATTATTTCCCTCTTTCGGCTTAAAAGACTTAGTTAAGATTTCTTTATGCCTTAGCATGTATTTTTTTACCCATTGGGTTTTCTGAGGGTTCAATGTCATTGAAACCTCTTTGCTTTTGTGCCTTAGCACGTTTGTGTTAAGATAATTTGATACCTCTTAAAGTTTTTGAAAGGATGATTTTATCGAAGCTTTTTTGATTATTTGTCGAGGGTAGCCATTTTTTAACCGGTTTTTCAAAAGAATTCGAAGGCCTTTTTTTATTGCGGGGTTCGCACGTCTCCGAACCGCGTTAATTTGGTCGTAGCCTTTGGGTATGCCTCTTGGCTTATTTCCCAATAACACTTCGAACTTGTTCGAAGTGTTAGTCCCCGAGAATGATGACCTTGGCCTATAGATCGAGGGGTGCCTCTTTGAGGTCTTATGAGTTTGAGTTTAGATAACTCGAATATGTCGATCGTTGACGACAGTCCCTGTGTGTTCGAGGTATATCTGCACTTGGCTCTTGAGCCATTTCTCACAAAATCATAAGTATGGAGCTCGTATAGTAGAAACTTTGCTTCGAGACACAAGATATTATATAAAGAAAGAATGCTTCTTTGAATAATTTATACATGCGTACATGTTTTGCCATCGGGATTGACTAATCTATATGGACACGGTTCATTTGACCGTTTGGCCCATTACAAAGTTTCCCTATCGAGACCCTTTGACACGAAGTTCTTTCCTCGAAAATACGACATCTGAGGGTGATGCCCCACAGTATTCGAGGTTGATTGTAAAGATGCCTTGGATACTGTTGAATTTTTCTCAGGTAGCACATAATTATTGCCTCGTTAAAATCCTCGCTGGAAAAACCCATTTGGGATAGAAACCGATCTAAGGGAAAAAGAGTGCAACGCGTGCTTTAAAACTCGAGGTATCGATATCTTCTATCGAACACCTGCAGTGAGTTAGTATAGAATATATAAATTAAAAAAAGGGATAAAGTCATACCTTTAGCAATAATACCGTTTGAGACTCGATATGTTCCAATTGTTAGGCAAATGTTCATCGTCCATCGTGCCAAGCTTATAAGATCACTTTCCAACGATGTCGATGGCTTGATAGGGTCCATCCCAATTTAGGCCGAGCTTCCCTTCATTAGGGTCTTGATTATTTATGGTGATCTTCCTAAGGACTGAGTCTCCTACTTTGAAGTGATGAAAGTTGGTTCTTCTATTGTAGTATCTTTCGATTCGTTGCTTTTGTGAAGCCATTCGAACGAGTGCAGCTTCTTGTTTTTCATCCAATAATTCGAGGTTAGTATTCATAGCCTCGTGATTTGACTCTTCTTTTGTATGTCGAAACCTGGCACTGGTTTCCCCGACTTCGACTGGAATCAAGGCTTCGGAGCCATATACTAAGGAAAACGGGGTTGCCCCCGTACTGGACTTCGATGTTGTTCGATATGCCCACAGGACTTCGGGTAGAATTTCTCTCCACTTCCCCATAGCGTCGTTCAACCTTTTCTTTAGGTTTTGAATGATAGTCTTGTTCGTCGATTCGGCTTGTCTGTTCCCACTAGGGTGATACATCGTTGATAATATCCTTTTAATTTTATGGTCTTTGAGAAATTTCGTCACTTTGCTGCCGATAACTTGTTTCCCATTGTCGCACATTATTTCGGCGGGTATCCCGAATTGACACACGATGTGATCCTAGATGAAGTCTATAACCTCTTTCTCTCTCACTTTCTCAAAAGCCTGTGCTTCAACCCATTTAGAGAAATAGTCAGTCATAAATAAAATGAACTTAGCTTTACCTGGGGCCGATGGCAGGGGGCCGACGATATCCATCCCCCATTTCATGAATGGCCATGGGGATAGGACCGAGTGAAGTTGTTCTCCGAGCTAGTGGATCATCGGTGCAAAACTCTGACATTTATCACATTTCCAAACAAACTCCTTAGTGTCTTTTTCCATGTTATCCAAGTAGTATCCTGCTCTAATGACTTTGTGAATAAGTGATTCGGCACCGGAATGGTTCCTACAAGTTCCTTCATGGACCTCTCATAAAACATAATCGGTGTCTCCTGGTCCCAAATATACTGCCAATGGTACATCGAATGTCCTTCTTTATAATGTTCCATCTTCAGCCAATGTGAAACGAGCACCTTTGGTTCATAGGGCCCTCGACTCTTTAGGGTCCGGTGGGAGCTTTCCGTTTTTCAAGTATTCAATATATTTATTCCTCCAATCCCAGGTTAAACTTGTAAAATTTATCTCGGCATGGCCTTCCTCGATAACGGATCTCGAGAGTTGAACGATAGTTTTAACTTTTTAGAGGCGCTTATCAGTGCAAGTACCAATTTCTCTAAGTGTGGATATCTAGTTTCTGCTTCTCCTAAGGTTCGACTCACATAATAAACAGGAAATTGTGTACCTTGCTCTTCTCGAACTAGGACACCACTTACCGTGATTTCTGATACTGCCAAGTACAAGTAAAGTTTCTCATCTGCCTTTGGAGTGTGAAGCAGTGGTGGGCTAGACATGTATCACTTCAATTCCTCTAATGCATGTTGGCATTCCATGGTCCAGGCTAAATCGCTCTTCTTTTTTAGTAGAGAGAAAAATCTGTGGCTTCGATCCGACGACCTCGAGATGAATCGGCCTAAATCAGCTATTTGTCCAGTTAGCCTCTACACGGCTTTTACACTGTCTATGACGGTGATGTCTTCGATGGCCTTGATTTTATCGGGGTAGATATCGATCCCCCGATTCTATACCATGAAGCCAAGGAATTTTCCCGAACCAACCCCGAAAGCACATTTCTTGGGGTTGAGCTTCATGTTATATTTCTTTAAGATCTCAAACGTTTCCTGAAAATGAGCCAAATGGTCCTCTGCACGTAGAGACTTTACTAGCATGTCATCAATATAAACCTCCATTGACTTACCTATTTGTTCTTCAAGCATTTTATTTATTAGGCGTTAGTAAGTAACTCCTGAATTTTTTAGCTTGAAGGGCATGACATTATAACAATACGTTCCATACTTGGTGATAAATGAAGTCTTTTCTTGGTCTTCCAGGTTCATTTGGATTTGATTGTACCCGGAATAGGCATCGAGAAAAGTAGGATCTCGTGGCCGGCCGTGGCATCTATCATGCGATCGATGTTAGGCAGTGGAAAAGAATCTTTGGGGCATGCCTTGTTTAAATCCTTATAATCTACACACGATCTAAGTTTGTTCCTTTTTTAGGGACTACAACTATATTGGCTAACCATTCAGGATATTTACCTCCCGAATGGACCCTATTTTGAGAAGTTTAGTTACCTCGTCCTTTATGAATGTGTGTTTCACCTCGGACTAAGGCCTTCTCTTTTGCTTCACCAGTCTGAACTTAGGGTCCAAACTTAGTCAATGCGTTGTTATCTCCGGTGGGATCCCTGTCAGGTCTAAATGGGACAATGCAAAACAGTCTATGTTATCAATAAGAAATTGAATAAGCTTTTTCCTGAGTTCGGGGGTTAATCCCGTTCCTAGGTATACCTTTCGCTCGGGCTGGTTCTCGATCAGTATAACCTTTCCAGCTCTTCGACCGTTGATTTGGTGGCGTGAGAATCTTCGGGAACAACAAAAGTTCGAGGGGTTAGAAAATCCTCCTATTCTTCTTCTATCACATGTTTCTCCGATTCAGTCGAGCATGGTGGCAGTGATTGCTATTTGGCTTCTTGTTTACCTTTGATGCTCGATCTTTCCGAGGTTGATAGTGTCGAGATCGGTGTTACCTCATCGACCGCAAACATTTCCTTTGCAGCATATTGTTCCTCGTACACTATTTTTACACTGTCCGACGTCGGGAATTTCATCATTTGGTGGAGATTCGAAGGAACTTCCCTCATGTTGTGGATCCAAGGCCTTCCGAGTAGTGAATTATACCGCATGTCGCCCTCGATTACGTGGAACTTGGTATCTTGAATGGTTCCAGCAACGTTCACTGGTAGTATAATCTACCCTTTAGTTGTTTCACTAGCCATATAGAAGTCGTTCAAGACCCGAGCTACAGGCACGATTTGATCTTGTAGGCCGAGTTGTTCCACGACCCTCGATCGGATGGTAGTTTCCGAGCTATCTAGATCCACTAAAACACGCTTAACTTGAACTTTATTTAATAACATAGAAATTACCAGAGCGTCGTTGTGGGGCTGAGAAATGCCTTCTGCTTCTTCGTCGTTGAACGATAAGGTGCCTTCTGGCACATAATCTCGGGTTCGTTTCTCCCTAGTGATTAATACGTTAGTGCGTTTGAATATGGGTCCCTGCAGAATGTCGACCCCACCAACGATCATATGAATGACATGATGTGGTTCATCCTGTTCATTTTTCCTGTTTGAGTCCCTTTCCCTGAAATGATTCTTGGCTCGATCGCTGAGGAACTCTCGAAGGTGGGCCCCGTTGAATAGGCGGGCTACCTCCTCCCTTAATTTCATGCAATCCTCGGTCATGTGACCATGCGTGCCATGATACTTGCACATCAAATTTGGGTTTCTTTGGGAATGATTGGTCTGTATGGGTCTGGGCTACCTAGTATCTTTGATCCTTCCGATTGCCGATACAATGCATGATGCATCGATGCTAAAGTTATACTCCGATAACCGAGGTGCCTTTGTGGGATCGGCATAATTGTCAAAACCACTCTTGCTCATAAGTCCCAGAGAATTCTTTCCTCGATCACTTCTTCGATCATTCCGGGTGGGATTGCATCCCGGACAATTATTCCTTTGATCTGCGGTGTACGGTTGGTAGCGGTATCTGTTTGACCTCGGCTCCCTATCGACGTCCCTCTGATTTTTAACTGTCGACCTGTTCAGATGAACTGAGCCGGAAGGGGCTCCTAGTTGGTCATTTTCGACCCTGATCTTGGATTGATATCGATTGTGTACATCTGCCCAAGTTACAGCCGGATACTCGATCAAATTTTGTTTCAACTGACGTGATGCTATCGAACTCCGCTCATTCAACCCTTTGAGTGAAATCTTGAATGGCCCAATCATCTGTGACTGGTGGCAACTCCATACGCTCCATTTGAAATCGGGACACGAACTCCCTCAGCATTTCATTATCCCTTTGTCTTACCTTGAAAACATCTGATTTTCTTGTTGTGACCTTTATGGCCCCAGCGTGAGCCTTTACGAATGAATCTGCTTACATGGAAAATGAGTCGATGGAATTCGGTGGTAGGTTGTGATACCAAATCATTGCCCCCTTCGACAGGGTCTCTCCGAATTTTTTCAACAACACAGATTCGATTTCATCATCTTCCAAATTGTTACCCTTGATGGCGCATGTATAGGAAGTAATATGCTCGTTGGGATTGCTGGTACCATTATATTTAGGTATGTCTGGCATGCGAAACTTCTTTGGAATAGGCTTCGGAGCCGAATTTAGAGGAAACGGCTTTTGTACAAACTTCTTCGAATCCATCCCTTTCAAAATCGGCGGTGCCCCCTGTATCTGATCATTATGTTTTCACTTTTTTATCGTTGGCTATTCTTCTCCCCTGATTCAATTCTTTTGGTGAGATCCTCGAGCATTTTCATTACCGCAAGATCAGTCCCCGATGTGTTACCATTCGACCTTTTCTGTACTAGCTCGGTACGACTCTATGTTGATTTTGTAAGTGAGCAATAGCAGTTTGCTGAGCCTGATGCATCTCGAATATCATTTGGAGGCTGACTCCTTCGTCTCCTCTGCCCTGCGTTTCATGGCCACCATACCAGCCTTCTCTATGTATGCTCCCATAGAGGTCTGCGTCCAGGTCTGCATTTAGAGCAACGCGTGAACTGCATTTTTGTTTTCCCCGTGAAATTCGAGGCCATTGTTACCGTTGTGGATGCGTTTTGTGAGTTTAACATGTTTTAACCTGAAAGCAAAAATTCTTGACAGGAACAAGCGTAAAATAATGTGTTTTATCAGAAACAATCACAATTATCCGTGGCCCCACGGTGGGCGCCAAACTGTTTATTCTAAAAATTGAGTAACAATTAAATTTATATTGTGGTTTTAAGAATATGTGGTTTAATTCAATACCAATTGATAAACAATGAATTAAATGGATAACTTGGACAATAAAATAAACCAATCCAGTCTGCAAGCAATGCCTCGACCTCGGTTCGAGATAGCCTCGAGGTTGAATAATAAAAACAACAAAGAATGGAACAAACAGTGATAAACAGTGAGTAAATAAAGAGAGTTGAGTAAGTGTATATTCTTAGCAGTGAATAATGATCGTTACAAATGAATGGGATTCCTCCTTATATAATAGAGGAGTCCTAAATAAGGTACAATCCTGATAACGGAAATAAATCACATGACTGACAACAATAATCGCTTTGATTTGATCTGCTCTGGGATCTCCGCCCTGATCTTCGACCGGTTACTGATATCTTGTCTTTCTGTTATTACGCCTTACTCGAGGTCAGTCATGTTTGGTCTCGATTTTTGCTGGCCTCGATCTCAACGAGCATTTGGATATCCAGGCTCGATGTTCTATCTTCGAGCTCAAGCCTGATCTATTACGAACTTATCCTCGAGACAACTCCCCTGCTTATGAAATCGAATATGTCCAATTTCAACCGTATACAGACAATTATGAGGGAAGAGATTGTATTTATGGGCTAACCTAATAGTAAGCGCTTCATATACTCCTACACGTTCAGGTGTTACATATAATTAAGAAAATAAGATGATAATCGTCGATCGTATTTAATGGGTGATGGTTGATATCTTAGGATTGCCGCTCAACGGGTGCCTTTGAGTCCTGACACTACTTTAGACCATCCGGCGAGATCGTTTTGTATCTGTGTTGTCCGGTAGGCGCCTTTGGGTATAGTTTCTTTTTCTTCAACCTTCGATCTAATTGTTTCTGGCTGACTTATGCTGACTAGGAAATACATGTCACGTGTTGGCTTCTGTGCTTGCTACGTGTCAAGTACAATTTAACCAATACACTACTAAAATTGATGCGAAAAATTATAAGTGGGCTGGAGTTTCTCTTATCAGATCAGTTTTAAACCCAACATAGAACTAAGTCCAGTATTATGGTCCCTGACCATATTAGTCCGATCCAAGGCCCAATAAGACAGTTTAATGTCCATATTCCATAATGGGGTAGATGGTTAAATCCACAAGATGAGAATCTAATCCTTTTTTTCCCTTTCATGTCTTGAAATATTTTTCCCATCATTTTTGTTAAGGAAAAAACTTCAGATTGCTGAAAGAAAACTTGATGAGCCTTAGTATCATTGACATATTTACAATCTGATTGGTGCGTTCTGACAAGAAGAAATGGTCTCCTATGGCCACTTATAATTTGAATGGAAGAAAATGATTTTTTCAGATCTTTTGTGTATTATTTTCATATCTCTTATGTGTTAAAATAAAGATATTTTATAAAAAAAACATAAAAATCAAAATAAATGTATAAAAGACTATAAAACCAATTGACATCATTAAAGTATGAGTCACTATTTAAACGCAAAGAAGCACCTAAATCTAGTACTTATCCAAAGTCTTACACCAAGAAACTTTGGAACCCACCATGGTAAAAAATACTTTCCTTGCACCTTTCGAGCGATGAGCATGACTCTTAGGGTACAAAATGACAAATTAGACAGGAATGAGCTAAAGATAATACTATCATTTGGTAAAACATTTATATTTATCTTCCGTTCACCTTTTGTCCAAATTACATACAATGTTATCTTTCTGTCTATAAATACTTCCGCAACTAATGAAATATTGTGTGATCCCTTTTTTAATGTACTGGCTTCATTTCAATAGAACACATGACAACCCTTCGAATTAAATATTACTCACCTCAGATTTAGGTACAAAGTGATAAATTAAACGAAAAAGGATTAAAAATACGTCGCACACAATCTGAACTCAGGTGCCAAGTGTCCTAGTGAAATGATGTAAGCATATTAAAAAAGGATCACACAATATTCCGTTAGTTGCAGGGATATTTATAGATCGAAAGATAACGTGACATTGTATGCAACCTAAATATGGACGGGAGGTAAGTATAAATCATTTACCAAACGATACGGATATTTTTAGCCCTTTTTCGTAAATTCAATCTAAGTGAATTGATGAATTTCATAAATTCGCTATTATGTAAAATGACTTCTACAAATTTAATATTAGTCAATTAGTTTTGTGGCAAACTTATTTTTAGTTTTATAATCTTACCTATTTTCTTTTATACATGAGAGATTTACTTTTACATATAAGACATTTATTTTTTATACATAAGAGATTTAAAAAAATCATTTTTTAAATTACAAATTATAAAAGACCACGATATACAAATAACACTAGTGAATCTTTATATCATTATTAGTCATACAACTTATTAAATGTAAATTATAAAAAAAATGAATTCAAAGCTTACCGCTATAAGTTTAAATATATATCACTTGTGAAGAAACATTTTTAGCAACTAGGAGTATCTGTTTTATGTTTAATAATCGTTATCCCATCTATTTTATTTTATATGACAATTTTACTATTTTATATAATCAAACAATGAAGAATCCCCCACGCAAAAACTTCCCATTTTAGAAACCTTTAGAAAGAGAAAGACTCCCCTCCCTCTATACTACTTACATAAACACAATCACTACACCATCACTTAGTTCATCGGAACCACCGGATAAAAATAACCAAATGGGTATGGAAGAAGCACCAACACAATTAGACAAGGAAATATTATTAGACAATCAGGCAGTAAGCCAAACAGAGTATTACGATGAGGAACCTTCCCAAATCATCACAGTTGACAAAAGAAAAAGTTGAAGGCTCAATTGCTCTCTCACGGGAAGACAAGAAACGCATATACCAACCATGGCGCCTTTCAGTAATCATAAAGGTCTTTAGATGTAAAATGCTTCACCATTATCTTCGAAGATATGCACGCATTTGTATTCAAGTACCGCTTGAAACTCCGGTGGAAAAAACAATCATCATAGGAGATCACAAACAATCAGTGATCTATGAAGGTGAAGGGACTTTGTGTACAACATGTGGAAGGATTGGCCACATGACAAAAGATTACAAGTTCAAGAAAGTTGCATCAACACCATCACAAGAAGTCCCTAAAAGTTCAGAAATGCAAACACCAAAAAGGATGATAACGATGGATGGAAGACAGTAACCTTCCTTAGGCGGAAGAAATCCAGCCACTAACCCATGAAAGGAAGGAATAATGGATCAGGAAATAAAAATGAACAACATCATGCACAAAAAGCACAAAAGATCCAGGTATAGATGTTCGATGTGATTTCTGGTAAGTTTCTGGAAACTAATACTTTTCAATACAATTCAAAATCTAATAGTGCACAAGAAAATTACTATAGCAGGCACAGTGGCCCAATGAACAAACATATTCCCAGCCATCACTCCCCAGTAGCCCAACCCACAAAACCCTAGCCCAAGTACAGTTCAAAAAGAAAAGCGGCGACGGGGCCTGATGGAACTGTTACAGACAAGTCAGTTGGGCCCGTCAAAGCTGCTTCACAAGAGGCCCCTATCATTATCCCGACTCCAGGGCTACACCTGACAAGCGATGGTGGTTTGGGTCATCAACTCTCAAACCAATCAACCAATGGGGACCATACGCAATTGGATCCCCCATCCCAAATAATTGCCCTTGCACCAATACCTACATGCCCCCTACTCCCCTCCTAGCGGAGTGCTCTAATGTGAAAATCTCACCACAATCCATGGACACTCAAGTGCCTCACCTGAAAAATTATCCAAACTCGGGTGACATGAAACCCTCCGTCCACTCCAACAGATACTCTATTAATTCATAATCCAAATTATCAGATGCAATTACCGATGACCTTTCCACATATCAAGACTTGACACCAAACGACGCTATTATGAACCCGACCATAAACATAACCCCCATTTTTACCCAAAGAGGAAAAGCAATAAATTACAAAAATGAAAAAAAAAAACCTCAACAACCTCCCATCATAGTGACATCCCTTCTATTGCAGCCGGACCACTCACCAGCATCGTGGCTGGAGGTGGAGTTAGAGGGCGAAGGTTTAGCCTACAATTTCACCCTGGGAACAAACCGGTCACCCTAATTGTCCAAAACCTGCGCACCTGGCGAGGGTAAAGGTGGAGGCCCTAAACAGGGCCTTGGCAGCCTTTGGCCCAAGCCTCTGGCAGGCAATAACCCTTAACGACAACATGCACCACAATCTAACCCCCCCCCCCCCCCCCCCCACTAAACAACAATTTCATCTCCCAAGCTTTCCAATCAATCCCCTTCTTCCCAGACCCACTAGCACAGGACCAAGCGGTGTCGCCAACCTTTGCAACTATCGAGCCCCAATCCCAACAAACTCCATCGTCTTCTGCTCCAGTCAAGAAGAGCCAGTCTCCACATTTAGGGAACAATACAAGGGAGATCAACAGCGCCCTAGAGCTTCTGAAAGGAATAAATGCCTCAGAGACGGAGGTAGCGGGTTATGGACATCTACGCACGGGATCCCTTCTACCGGACTCTGTCAGGGTGATAGAATTTAGTGTGGAGAACATCGAGATTCTAGTCCTCCTGTGTCCCAGGACCCTTACCAAATGTGGAATAAGTCTGAGCTCCCACCACAGCCATAGTGTGACCAAACAACTTCTGAATCTAACCCCATATTGAATATGAGAAGCAGGATCCAAAAGAAACTAATGATGCCTCCCCAAGAGATGGAGAAGACTCACAGAAACTAGTCCCCCTCCTGGATACCACCCCTAATGAATTACATTATATGGAATGTTAAGGGTGAAAACAATGCAGAGTTCATTAGACACTACCTTGACATGGTGCAACTCCACAAACCAGCAATGCTAGTCATGCTAGAAACAAAAATGGTTGATCATAAGAAGTTGACTGAGGACTTGTATTTTGATATGCTCATCCAGTCTCCAGTCGTGGGTCTTTAAGGTGGGATTGTCATGATGTGGAAAGTGGAATGTGTGAAGGTTGATGAGGTGTCCACTACCCCTCAAGGCATCCATGCCATGGTGAAAGTACTTCCATCCCAAACTCCCTAGTTATTTTCAGTCATTTATGCTAACACTATATTAGCTGATAGGAAACTATTATGGGATAATTTAGTTACTATCTTTAAAAGCTATACTGAAAATTGGTTTATAGGTGGGGACTTCAATGAAGTCTTAAAGTCTAGGGACAAGTTTGGGGGCAACCCCATTAACCCAAACCGTAACAACCTATTTTGGAATTGCTTTAATGAATGCAAATTAGTTGACCTAGGTTACAAGGGTATTAAATACACCTGGACCAACAAAAGATATAAAAACAAGAGCAGTCTGATTTTAAAAAGGATATATAGAAGTTTTACTAATGACTGCTAGATTTCTCACTACCCTGAGGCTAGTGTAAATTATCTCCCTAGAACCCACTCAGACCACTACCCTGTGCAAATAATGCTAAAGTCAATCAATATTTTAAAATGCATGGGCGTAAGTCGAGGCGTGATACATATGTCTCAGCGAGGCGTAATCCCCGAGGCACCCCATGGGTATTTAATTTTTAATATTTTATAAAATAATATAATTACAGGAAATATTTATAAACAGGTAAAATTACTATATATATATATATATGGGTGTGTGTGTGTGTGTGTGTGTGTGTGTGTGTGTGTGATATCCCCCAAAAAAACTAGTCAAAATAATATATTATACGCTACTTACAAGCCCAAGTAACTCGTGTCGAGAAAAATAAAGTTTTCTACATGGATGAACAAAAAGGATGACTAACCTGCAATTTGAACTTTGAACTTGCTGCTATGGAGGAGAATGAAGTTCTCTTTATATTTGTAAAACAAATTGAATATTTGTTGCTTTTGGGAGATATCAGCAGACTAGCGAGCAAGATAAAGAATTAGGAAATACCATAAATTACGGCTTTAATCAGTAAAAAAAGGTCTTAACTTTTAAATTTAATACATTTCAGTTCCTTTTTAAAACTTTTGAGTAATTACAAGCTGACTTTTGAGAATTTGAGTATTATATGAAGGACTTATTCATCAAATTTTGTTTGAATTTGAAAAAGTCCATGGGGCTTACGCGTTACTACAAAAACGCGCCTCAAATGCCCGTGCGTACGCTCTGAACGCCCGGGGGTACGGCCCAAATTGCTGGGCGTACGCCTCTTGAGACTTTCGCCCCACATCATCACCTCGAGGCATGTTTGGTGCGCCTCGCCCCAAGGTTCGCCCCGAAAATGCCTTTTAAAACACCATTGTAAATAATAATAATAATAATAATAATAATAATAATAATAATAATAATAATAATAATAATAATAATCATGATGATGATGATGATGATGACGACGACGATGATGACGACGATGATGACGACGATGATGATGATGATGACGATGATGATGCCTTTCAGGTTCGAATCAATGTGGACTAGCCACCCATCATTTTCCTAGTATCATCACTGAGGCCTTCACCCCAAACATCCATTTAACCCAATCAACCAACACCTTCAAAAATCTAGTGACCCAGTGGAACATGCATACCTTTGGCAATATCTTCCACAATAAGAGAAGGATCCAAGCCAGAATTGCTGGAATCCAACTTTCTGGTGAACCTTGAAAGTAGCCTGATTAGAGATCTGGACTCTGTCCTCCGGAATGAGCAAGATTTCTGGAAACTCAAGTCAAGGGTCAGTTGGATAACTAAAGGTGATGCGAACACCAACTTTTTCCACACCTCCACCCTCAATGGGAGAACGAGGAACAGGATTCTGTCTCTCAAAGATGACGGTGGGAACTGGCTCTATGACCAATGTGATATTAAGAACTCTATAATGCACTTCTTCAGGAGCCTTTATACTTCCTCCCACACCCAAGCTCCCTTTCTCACTACTAGGGGTGGGCATAAAATCCGAAAAACTGAATTCCGAACAGGACCGAATTAATTCGGTATTTCGGTATTTCGGTTTCGATTTTTTTCGGTATTTCGGTACGGTCCTCGGTATCAGGATCTTGATATTTTGGTATACCGAAAAAGCGATTTTTTATAGACTTTTTTTTAAGCTGGACCTCCGCCCAGCCCAAAACTTTTAATATTTTTCCCAGCCCTAAGCCCACTGCCCATTCAGCCACTCCAGCGCCCCAGCCCAACTGACCAAGCCCACTCTCTATTCGATATTTCAATTAGGGTCTAAACTAAAGTAGGGCATTTCAAGCACATTACTACTCTACTGACTCTAGCAGTCACGAACTCCTCACTCCATTGCTTACCACTCTGTTTTGAGAAAACAATATTGAGAATGTCGATGGTTCCTTGTCTTTAATTCCACCAAATTGAAGTTGCCGAGCCACTCTTCTTGTTTTATTCACCGTTTCTTGCTTATCGGTTTACTACAACATCTTTTTGGCTAAGATTTCCAGCTACAGATCCATCTTTTTGCTTGTTTTCCTACTGCTTCTTCACTCCTCAGAAGTCAGAAGTGACTCTTCAGTTCACAAATTCCGCCATTCTGGGCAAACAAAGACAAAATACAGAAAGAGATCGGCTGCTATTGCAAGTGACTTCAAAGAATCTGCATTTCGTTAATGGTGGATTAAGTTAAGCCATTAAGGCATTTCGTTGTTCTGTTAGACAGCAGCAGCATCTACATTTCGTTGTCACTCAACACAACAGCATTTTGTTGTTCTTTAACAGTTAGACATTTCGTTATTAGTGTCACTGTGTCAGTTCATTGTTAAACAGGGTCTTCGTTTGTTCGATGCTATTCCCGTCCTAGGCTCCCAGCACGCTATTCATGTTTCTAGCATTAGCCTCATTTATAAAGTTGTGATGCTTTTTTTGGTTATCAGATAATGAAGAATGAACAGTTCTTCGGATCTCTCCAAATTTTATCAAGTTTCTCATTATTGGCTGATTGGAATGTCTTGGTGAAATTCAAATTCCTTCTCTAAGTTTATTTAATTATTCACAAATTCTCCTTTCATTTTTAATGACACGGAAATTACAGTAGTCACTTTCACATGTATATATACTATGACGAGTATGTTTCTGCCTTTATATTTGTATTGGCCACTTGTAGTTTGGTTGCACAGTTCTTTAACACTAATAACGAGTGACAGTTAGACAGCATTTCGTTGTTCTTTATCAGCGAATATTAAACTGAAACCGTACTGAACCAAAATAATAAATATCAATCTGTACCGGAATACTTTGGTATGATATTTGGTATACACAATTGATAAACCGAATATCGAAATACCGAACCGAAATTCTTAAATATCGACCCGAAATACCGTATGTCCACCCCTACTAACTACCAATCATCTAGACATGACCCATACTCTCTTAAACTTCCAAAGAGAAAACTTGGACAGGCCCCTAGAGGATAGTGAAATCAAACTGGCTATCTTCTCCTTCAAACCTTTTAAGGCTCCTGGTCCGGATAGGTTACACCCTTTCTTCTATCAAAGATGCTCGAGCATTGTGGGGAAATTAGTGATAGACTTTTGTAAGTTCTATTTTGAAACACATTCCATGGATGAAACCATGAACCAAACTCTACTTTACATCATCCCCAAGTGTCCCCAAGCAACCATGCTCAAAAACTTCAGACCAATAGGGCTTTGTAATACCATCTACAAGACCATCATAAAGGTCATTGTTAATAGAATTAAGCCACTCCTTCCTGACATAATTGGCCCTAGACAGGCAAGTTTCTTATCCAACAAAAGGGCCTCAGACAGTTCCTTCATTGTCCAAGAATACATCACCACTTTGGTAAAATTAGAGGGAATCAAGCTCACATGATCCTCAAATTGACTTAGAAAAAACCTTTGACATGCTGGAGTGGTCTTTCATTAGAGACACTCTTTAGGCCTTCAACTTCCCACTTGGTCTTACTAAGTTAATCCTTTCATGCATCAGTTCCTCAAACATCTCCATCCTAGTTAATGGTGGCAAGACTGACACCTTTAAACCTTCTAGGGGAATTAGGCAAGAGGAACTCATCTTCCCTTACATGTTCATTATGTGCATGGAGAGGTTCTTCAGACTCATTTATAGGGCTATTCATGAAAAGCAATGGATTCTCATCAGTATTAGAAGGTCTGGTCCAAAGATATCCCACCTCTTCTCTATTGATAACCTTATCCTGTTTGCAAAGGCAATATCAGAAACTGTAACACAATCTACACTATCTTGCAATCTTTCAATGAAGCCTCTGTACAAAAATCAACCTCACTAAGTCTAGAGTGTCCTTCTCCTCTAACATAAAGACTGACACAATGGAGAACCTTACAAGTGCTCTTTCCATTCAAGCTACAACATCTTTTGGTAAGTGCCTTGAGTTCCCAATGTTCCATAAGAGACCCTACAATAACGATTTCCATTTCATATTAGACAATATGAAATTCAAGCTTTCTAGATGGAAAACATATTGCCTAAATATTACTAGAAGAATCATTCTGGCCAAAGCCTCTCTTAGCACTATTCCAAGCCATGTCATGCAATATATCAAACTATCCACCAAGACTACCAACGAAATTGATAGAATCCAAAAGAATTTTAGCTGGGGCACTACACCAAATAAGAATAAAATGCGCTTGGTTAACTGGGACAAAGTCATTAGGCAGAAATCTCATGGTAGGTTGGGATTACAGAAAGCTAAATGCAAGAATAAAGCCTTCTATGCTAGGCTGGCTTGGAGGATTTACCACAACACCTCTAGTCTTTGGGCTAGAGTCCTAATCTAAAAATATTATAATTGGAACCATACCCCTAGGAAGCCCAAGTCCCCAATTTAGCAATGTATCCTCAAAGGTTGGGATACATGTAATAAGGACAGTAGATAGGCGGTCCATAATGGGAATAGGGTGAGCTTCATAAACGATGCCTAGATTCCAAATCATCTAGCCATTAGGGACATGATCCAGGGTCCACGCACCCCAAACGACATTGCTACCAAAGTGACACTATATACTGTTCAGGAAATTGAGATATATCATCCATCTCCATGAACCTCCTTGAGGATATAACTAATCTAATCAAAGAAGATAGGCTAATTTGGGGGCTGACTTCAAATGGTTCTTTTACCACCAAATCACCATATACCTTCATTAGCAACAACAATAAGACTCTAATGAATGATGAAGGGGGTAACTTCAGTTGGATATGGAGGTTAAAACTCCCAAACAAAATATAAACCTTCATCTGGCTACTTGCATAGGACAGGCTCCCAACTGGTGCTTTCCTGCACAGAATTGGAGTAAATGCCAACCCTGCATGCTGTTTCTGCTCAACCATTCCTGAAACTAGTGAGGCATCTTCATTGAATACCCCAATGCAAACCATTTCTGGCGTGATCTAATATTAAAAAGGAACTATTGATAGCCAACAGTTGAATCCTATCTTTACAGCCCAGCTACGACCAACCACTTGGAATAAGTATGGGTGTCAAGGGGACGACACGAGCCAGTCCAGGCTAGAGGAAAAGGAGATCGGTTGCTCTCCATACCGGTCCAGTTATCAGTTTCAAAATATCGGTCTTACCGCGTCCGAGCCTCGCCGGTGAAAATTTGAACCAGAGCAAGCCTAAGGGGCCAGGCCGAGCCGGTTTTATTTAAATGTTTTTGTGTATTTTGTATAATTATCGTAATTTATATTAAGATAAAGTAAAAATGTAAAACATAAAACAATCTTATAAAAGAGTATTTGAATAAATTCGAAAGGCTTTAAAAACCTTATATTTGGAATTTTGAATAAAAACTTCAATGGCTTCAAAAGCCTTATATTTGAATATTTCATTAAGAATTTAAGATACTACAATGAAGATGAAAAATAATTTAACTTATAATTTGCAAGTTCTTTTTTTAATTCAAACTTGCAAATTAAAGTTTATATTTTACAACAACTAAATTAAAGAAAAAAGATTAAATTCAAATTTGAATTGTTAAATATAATCTTCAAACTTCAAAGATTTTGCATTGCCTTAGTAAGTTCTTTATAATCAATATAAACTTCTTGTCCATCTTCTGGAGTGTAAATTAAGATGGGTTACCATGTGTTAATATATCTCCAAGTTCCCCGTCTTCTGGTTTATCAACATCCACGTCCTTGATTTCTTCGTTCCAATCTAATCCAATCTTTGAAACATACTAAAACTTCCAAAGCATTGCTTTCCAATGGGTGACGAGTGTCTCCTAGTTGTTGTTTTGCTTGACTAAATGCACTTATGATGCAACAGTTGGAATTGGCACATTTAACACGTCCCGAGGAAAGAACAGAAAATTGCTTTCATTTTCATGTCACCACGCCAAGGGTGAAAACTCCTTTGTGCGAGGCTCTGTTTGATTTTGCAAGTAGAATTGAAGTTCATTAATGTTCCTTCTACTGGTTTGAGTGAAAGAAAATGGAGACCAAATACTAAAACATCTTCATCTATAGTAGCAGATGTAGTGGAAGTAGTACAGTGAATAATGGGATTAACATTGCCTAGATTATTAGCAGTAGCATCAATGTCTACTAAGTCTCCCAATCCCCCAAAACTTCCTCCGGTCTTATGTTTAAAGTTATTTTTACAAATTTTGCATCTAACTCTATCAGTATTCTCTATTTCGTCAAACTATTTACAAACTTTACTTCTCCTTCTCCAATGACTACTAGCCGGGGCCATAGGTGGTCTACTACTAGTGCCAGGACCACCACCCTAGCTACCAACTCCAACACTACTAGGTGTAAGTGGTGTCTCATCTTCAATATCTAATTCATTATCTTCTATACTGCAATCATTCTGTAATTGTTCATAATTTATATCATTATCAGGTGATGTTTCATAAACATGTGTAAGGTCATTTAAATAAGTACTAGAAGTTGAAGTAGTACTTCTTTTTCTGTTTTTCTGATTACGCCGATTAGCAACCTTAGTACAAACTCCTTTTGCAACATTAAATATATTATGAAAATTTAGCTACTAATAAAAATTAATATGCAAATAAATTATTAAATAAGAGAAACAGTTGGAACGAGTGCACCGAATTTTGCAATAATTGAACACTTGATGATTTTTGAATTCTTGAAATTGAATTTCGCAACTCCGACATTACCACAAAGAAACTTCAATTGTTCAAAGTTCAAACTTCAAATAATACCATAAATAAGATTCCCGAAAAAAAAAGGAGCTAAATAGTTGATTCCAATTTAGGTGAAGAATGAGACAACAATTGAGAATTTGGGTTTGAGAATTGAGAGATGAGTGAAGAAATGAAGAAGAGGGGGGGGGGGGGGG
>ML257538.1:104919-125474 GCA_005239495.1 Nicotiana undulata
GGTCTTTTTATAGTTTTTCAAATGGTTAAATTAGTAAATAATATAAGTGTTACTTTTGAAAAAAATGCCCAAAACATGGCTACTCTTGCAAATTAGTTGTTGGGCAACGGTCAAAATGGCAGCTGCCAGTTGCCAACAATCAAGATTATAAAAACAAATTGAACTAGAAGTTGAACCGGTCCGGTTAATCATTCACAAATGACAAGACTTTACCAGGTTGTACTGGTCCGATTAACCGGTGTTAAAATTTTCCCGGACACAGTTGATTTATTGTTGTGGTCAACTCGACAATTGTTTGCCCATGATCATGTAGTTCTGTGTGTAGGTGAATGACATTTGGATCACCTTGAGGAAAATTATCTCTACTTTGCAATGTCGATGAGGTATCCACCATTTCATCTAAAATTTCCCAAGCTTTGGCATATGGCGTTATCATGAACTTGCCAGCAAGTTGGTTGACCATGGATTGATTAGTAGTGTTGATCCCCCTGTAGAAGGTTTGTTGAATCATATCCTCAGTCGTGTTATTATTCGGGCACTCTTTCACCAACGTACGATACCTCTCCCAAATCTCGTGCAAAGGCTCATTGGGTTCTTGCTTGAATGCTAGAATCTCATCCCGAAGAGTAGCCATATGCCCTGGAGAAAAGAACTTGGCAATGAATTTTTCCGCCAATTCATCCTATGTTAGGATGGAATGGTTTGGAAATCTTTCTAACCAATCCAAGTTTTTCCCCCGTAGAGAGAAGGGATATAGACTCAACCTAAGAGCATCCTCGGAGACGTTGCTCTGTTTGCTCCCCCAACAAGTATCCACAAACCCCTTCAAGTGTTTGTATGCATTTTGACTCGGAGCCCCGGTGAAGAAACCCCGTTGCTCTAGTAATATGAGCATAACATTGGTGATTTGGAAGTTGCTCGCCCTAATGTGTGGTGGGACTATGGCACTTGCGTATCCTTTGTTTGGCAACACCCGGTGTGGAGCAACATTTGGTGGAGGTGGGGGAGGGACGGGAATATTGTCATGAGGCGGTCGGCGTCACCTATTTGCTTGAGGTTCAAGAGTAACCTCATCACCTTGGTCATCGTCCACTTCCTCCCCCAAAGGCATATTTACCCACTTGATACCTCTCGGTAGTTAAAGTGGTTTTGACTAATTTAGCTTTCTCAAGTCCAAATGGGTATTTCACAAAACTAGTGATAGATGCTCAGGTGGGGTCTTACTATCTCTAGGTTCGGCCCTTTAATTGAGGCTATCAAATTCTTAAGTTCACCCCAATTCCTCTTTAGCATAGTTTTCCTAGACTTAGTCTCTCTTCCTCAAGAAGAGACTAGGTCAATTAGGCTTGAATCAATGTTTGCAACCATTGATTCTAAAATTCAAGCAAGAACTAGGCTAAATATCACTCACCTTATCACAAACAATCCCTAAACTACACACCCATTAAGCACCCACACTGGGGTTGGGTCACAACCCTAGCTAAGATAAGAGAAAATTGAAGAAAGTAAAGAAGAAAATAAGATTAAACTCATAATAGATGATGAAGGAAAGAAAATCTAATGTTAAAATGATAAACTATTACAAAGTTACCCAAAACAGTAAAGGAAAAACGGCTATCTACTTTCAGGTGTTCACACTTAACCTAAATTTGACAAAAGTTCTATTTATAACCAGTTGAAATTATCAGACAGAATTTCCTCTGCGAAGGTTCTGTGGCCGCACAATTTTGTGTGCGGTCCGCACTTTGAATCTAGCTTGACAGGAAAGACTTCCGCAGCTGCACAATTCTGGGTTGCGGCTGCACTTCTTCAGATTTTGCGGACCACACATTTGTGAGTGCGGCCGCACTCTTGGACTTGAGCTAGACTTGAGAGATTTCTGTGGACCGCACATTTTTGATTGCGGCCACACTCTTGGACTTGAGATATTTCTGTGGACCGCACATTTCTGAGTGCGGATGCACTTTTGAACTCTACGGCCGCACAATAATAGTGCGGGCGGTCCGCACTTCTTCAGGGACCCAAAACACAATCTCTCTGAACCTCATCTTCCGCGGCCGCACAATAAATGTGCGGTCCGCACTTTGCAAAGGAAATTTGTCAGTGGTTATTCATTGTCTGCGGCGGCACACAATATTGTGCGGTCCGCACTTAGCTCTTTTTTGCTTTGTTTTAGTCCTTGTCCAAAGTTACTCCTCTTTGAGTTGATTTTCATCTCTTTGGCTCATTTTCCAATTCTCTTGCAAGAAAGTACATTTCATTAGTTCTGGGGAATTCCTTTAAGCATTTTAAAGCTAAAACGAAAGCAAAAGAGAGCAAATAAGTAGTCAAAATCTCCACTTATCAGTCATCAACAATAACAAAAGCATATCGGTTTCCTCCTATGCTAGCAGTTCTGGTGGGTCCAAACAAATCCATATGAAGCAATTGTAAAGGCTTTGAGGTAGACACAATGTCTTTGTTTTTAAGGAGTTTCTGGTTTGTTTACCAATCTTACATGCATCACATACATGATTTCTAGAAAAGTTGAGTTTAGGGAGACTAATAACTAAATCATGCTTGGAGAGTTTTTCAATAAGATGTATGCTTGCATGACCAAGTTTCTTATGCCATAACCATTGATCATCATATATAGATGCTAAGCAGATGTGACTATCTAGATTTTCAAAACCATTAAGAATATAACATTTCCATACCTTTTTCTTGGGAGGATTATTTTACTTGTCTCTTCTTCAATAGCACAACATGTTTTCTTGAATTTAACTTCGTACCCTAAATCATATAACTGGCTTATACTCAGGATATTGTAGTTAAGTCCATCTACAAGATATACTTCAGTAATATCACAATTATTAATGAATGAAACTGTTCTAGTGCCAACTATCTTTCCTTTTGAGTCATCGCCAAAGTTAACATTTCCTCCAATTATCTTTGTAAATTCTTTGAACAGGTTTTTGTCATTTGTCATGTGACTAGAACACGCATTATCTAAGTACCATTTTCCTTTGCGTCTCTTCTTGTGGTGTTCCTGCAAAACAGAATTATCACTTTCTTTTAGGTACCCAAGCTTGCTTGGGTCCTTGTTGGTTAGTTCTACTAAGATTAGGGTTGTTTTCGGGTTTCCAAATCCACCCTGAAATATTAGATTTACGATATAGACAAAAATAATATTTATGTCCACTTTTATTACAGTAGTGACACATAGGGGCTGATCCATTTTTAGAATTTCTGCTTGTGTTAGTACTAGTGGACTCAGTTCTAGCTGGTCCTTTTCCAGTTGGCTTGTAAGTTGCCTGGTTAGACTTGACAGAACAGTGACTGGTGGACTTGAGCATTCTATTAAGTTGCATTTGCAATTCCTGAACTTCATCTTAAAGTACCTCCTTTTCAATTTCACATACTTCAAGCTTGAGTTCCCAGTCCTTCTTTTCCCTATTGAGTCTCTTTAGTTTATTCATCATTTTTTGAGACTCTTTTAGAGTAAGGTCAAGAACTGCAATTCATTAAATCTATCACATTTATAAGATCTTACCTCACTTGTTTCACCTCGTGCCATGAAAGAATTTTCATTATCGTCTTTGCATTCGTCGTCTGATGCATCTTTGTTGGTCCAGCAGTCGGAGAGTTTATTCAAGTCGTTTTCCAGGATTGTCATGAAGCATAGATTTGCTATCTCTTAGTGTTCCGAACTGTCTTCATCGCTCCAACTTCCAAATGATTTGTTTTTATTGAATCCTCGGAAAACCTTTCTTTTAATATCTAGGCATTCAGCTTGAACATGCCCATATCTTCCACACTCATAACATTTTCAATCATTCTTGTCTTGTTCATTATATTGCCCGATTTCCCTAGGTGGCATTCTACCTCTTCTTGTGTTTTTATATCTCCTCATTAAACCATCCATATTCCTTGATACCATGGAAATCTCTTTTTCAAGAGCTTGAGGGTCGTTATCAATATCATTTTCTGTCCTTTTAGTTGTAGCTTTAAAGGCAGCTATATTCTTCTTTTCTTCCTGGATTATTTTCTTGAGGTGAGTATTCTCGAATGCTATAAGATCTTCTCGAACTCATCATATGAAAGCTTTTTTAGATCTTGTGATTTGGGTGCATCTACTTTTGTCTGCTAAGTGGTAGGTAAGCTCCTCTAAATTTTCCAAACTTGATCACCATTTGAGTATGGTTTACCAAAAGCTTTTAGATCGCTAATGATTTTGCTGAACCTTGCAAACATTTCAATGGATTCTCCTTCTTTCATCTGAAAGAGTTCATAGTCATGAACCAACATGTTGATGTGAGTTTCTTTCACTTTGCTGGTTCCTTCATAATTAACTTCCAGTTTATCTCACATTTCTTTGGCTGTATCACAACATGAAATTTTCTCATATTCCTCTCCACTTATAGAATTATAGAGTAAGTTTCTTGTTTTAGAATTGACTTGAACAACTACCATTTGCTCATCTGTGTACTCATCTATATCTTCTGGATCAACGGGTGGTTGAGCAGTTGCTGTTAGTGGATATTTTTCCTTTTTTATAACTTACCATACTTTGACATCATAGGATTTCGTATATATTTTCATACGCACTTTCCAGTGAGAAAAGTGTTGTCCATTGAAATATGATGGCCTAAATTGCGATGTTCCTTCTTGAAAAAGTGCTCCAATAATAACTTGATTTGCCATGATATTTTCTCACAAGCTATTAAGCAAAAAGTGTGAGACTAGCTTTGATACCGATTGAAAGTACAAGAGGGGTGGTGAATTTCTTGTTTAAAAAACTTATTATAAGTAGTTGACTAGTTTACCAATTAGTCGACTAGAAATAAGAGCAGGATAATAGTAAATGCAAAAATAAAATTGTCACGACCCCAAATCCCGTGATGGCGCCTATCGTGGAACTAGGCTAGCCAACCATCACTTTACTACGCTTTTGTTCGATTATAATAGTTCACAATTTAATAATAAGCATGCAACCATATCATCAAATAATATAGTTAAGTCTTAGCGTTCCCATCCCAAGAACTGGAGTCAATAGTCATGAGCATCTAAGAATAAATAACTCTAACTCTACTAAAACTATAATATATGTCTCTGATTCAAATACTAAAACTAAATAAGGAAGATAAATGGAGAAGCTGTGGACGCTGGACAGCTACTTCGAAATCCCGTGAACTGCTGCTAACGAACAAGGCAGCTACTGCTCGAAACCGGTACCTGAATCTGTGCACAGAGGCAGAGGGAGTGTTTATGAGTACGCCAACTCAGTAGTAATGAAAATAAATCACAGTCTGAGAAATATAAAGCACACAGTACAAATACACCAATTCACAAAACCAATAAAATACCAAGTCACCAGGTAGTATTCATCAAATATATGAGTTCAAAAATCAGTTTCTAGAAATCCTTTGAACCAAGTGTAACATCAGAATATCTCAGTAAAAACCAGTTTGAAAACGAAGTAAATCTCAGTTTGAAAACTCAGTAAAACATTCATAAAACTGCCCCTCGGGCCATAATCATTTCTTGTAATAATATCCTTCAGTATTAGCCCATCAGGCAACCTCACAATCACTCTGCCCATCAAGCAACCTCACAATCACTCTGCCCATCAGGCAACCTCACAATCACTCAGCATAATCCCCACGGGCATCACTCAATCGATACCGACGCTCACTGGGGGGTGTGTACAGACTCTGGAGGGGCTCCTACAGCCCAATCGCTATAATAAGCCACAACATGGCATAAATCACACACAATATAGTCTCGCAGCCTCACTCATATCATATCATCATCACAACATATGCCAGCAACCTCACTCATATCATAACATCCTCACAATATAGGCCAGCAGTCTCACTCAGTCAGACACTCTCAATTTGCCCTTCAGGACATAATATACTGGGTTTTCGACCCAAAAATAGTGTTTCATTTTCAAGAAGTAGTATCAAAATACTCTGAGTGTCAAAACAATTTCACTGAAAAGACTGAGTGAAAAATTATAACATATCAGTGAGGAAAATAGTAAAAACATCCCCCAAGGGGTAAACAGATCGGCACTAGGCCCCAAACATGGCTTACAACCCAAATCATATCAAGTATATATATAGTACTATTGGAAATAAGCTTTAAAAGCCGTTTCACAACTCAATAGTCGCCTAAGTAAGGAATATATATCCAAAGTTTCAACCTTTGCATTTCAAAACCCGTGGAAGGGTGCATAGTCTGGGGTTTCATACCCTCAGGACAAGATTTAAAGACATTACTTACCTCAAACTAGCCCGAAAACTATTCCGCAATGCGCTTGCCTCTCGAATCAACCCCCGAAGGCTCCAAATCTACCAATTTCAGATTTTTATCATCAATATGTGCTTAAGGAACAATTTCCAATTGAAAAATATCGAATTTAGCTCAAAAATCCGAATTCGGTCAAAATCCAACCCCCCGGCCCGTGTCCCGAAACTCAGAAATATTTATACAAAAGTGGTCTTCGTTCTCTCACGAGTCCGTACATATAAAGAACACCAAAATCGGAGTTTGTTTGACCCCTAAAATCGACCCTTTAAGGTCTCATAACCTCAAGCCCTAAAACCCAATTTTCTACTGATTTTCCATAAATTAACATTGGTTTATGTTCTATAATCATCCATAATCGAGTTTTAATGATAAAAATACTTACCTCTATGAAGAAAAAGGATTTTCCTCTTCAAAATCGTCCCCAAAAGCTCTTTTCCGTACAACAATGGTGAAAAATAAGGTTTAGGTCGCGGAAGGTTTAATTAAATAATGCCCAGTTATTTGTTCATTGCGAACGCGAACCCCTCCCCGCGTTCGCGAAGCACAACGGTCTCCAGACCCCCATTACCCTATGCGAACACACCAACTGGCTCGCGTTCGCGATGCGCAACCCGGTCCACCTTCGCGAACGCGGTCTCCCCTTCGCGATCGTGAAGGCCAAAATCCCTGGGGTCCCCAATCTTCTTCGCGAACGCATTTACTCAACCACGAACGCAGAGCTTCCTCTCCCTAGACCTACGCGTTCGCACCCGCCTCTCCGCGAACGCGAAGAACAGACCTTCAGCCTCCGCAGCTAACCCTTCGCGAACGCGGGACCCCACCCGCGAACGCGAAGCATAGTTTATCTGCAACATCACACCAGCAAAAACAACATTTTCCTTAAGTCCAATTGAGTCCGTAAATCACCCGGAATAAATCCCGAGCCCCTCAGGACCCCAACCAAACTTACCAACACGTCACGCATGATCATTAAAACTTATTTGCACTCTCAAAACACCAAGACTAACATCAAAATACCAAATTCACATCGGATTCAAGCCTAAGAACTTTGATATTTCTAAAATCCACCAACGATGCCGAAACTATCCAAAACAACTTCGATTGACCTAAAATTTTGCAGACACGTCCAAAATGACATTACGAACCTGTTCCAACTGTCAGAATTCCATTCCGACCCCGATACCCTATTTTTCACTGCCGACCGGAAATCACCAAAAACTAACTTCCGCCAATTCAAGCCTAATTCTACACCGGACATCACAAAATTATTCTGAACACACTCCTAAGTCCTAAATCACCTAACGAAGCTATTCGAGCCATAAAATTTGCATTCTGGGGTCTTTTACCAATAAGTCAACTCTCAATTGACTTTTCTCACTTCAAGGCTAGTTTTAAAGACTGAATGCCTAAACTCTCACTACAACCATTCTGATTTCAAGCCTACCAACTCTAACACATCAACAACAGTTAAACCAAGCTATGACAAGGACAATAAAAGTAAATAAAAATGCAGGTTCTACGTAACGACAGACCGGGTCGTTATAAAAATGCAGGAAATAGAGACACCAGAATTTTATACTGGTTCGGATTCAATGTGAATCCTAGTCCAGTCCCCTTGGGTTGCAAGGGTATTTTCTTTCAGTGATCGAAATTTCTTAAGTACATAATAGTTGATGTAGTTTTACACCAGCATCTTAATCTCTATGTCTCTTTTCTTTTCTTGATACAATGTCTCACCAGTGTTTATCTCTTTTTCTTCTCTCACTAATTACACAACATATCTATAAGAACTACAATGCTTGTTTGGAGTAGAACAAAAGGAGTGAAAATGATTCATTCAAAGTATATCCTCTTCAAGTCTGGAACATATGTATATATACATTCCATGAGGCCTTCTTGACTTTTGAATGACGAGAATCTGGAGAGATTGCAAACCTAAGAGAGTTGATCCTTAAAAGGAATCAAAGATTGATTCTATCCAAGAATAAGGTCAAGTTACCGTTGATCTTCCTTGATTTATCGTCTTGACGAGCTTTCCATCCACTAGGCATATCTTTTTGTTACGTGAGGCATATTCGTTGGATACCTTGATTTCTGGCTTCATTGGTTTTCAGTGCATCCTTTTGTGATCGCGTTTCCATTTGATTTGGAACTTTCTAGTAATAGCTTCCGTCAATCACTGATTGATTCTTCTTGCCGGATCTCCTCTACTTCTACCTTTTTCATCGATAATCATTGATTCTTTTTCTTATGTTGCTATTAGAGCCCCCGTTAATATATTATTTCCTTAATCTATTTGCTATGAATCCTTTAATTGATTCCTTATGATCCTGCACCAAATGTAATATATTATTTTTCATCATTGAAACTTATAATTAACAATTGGTGGGATCTTTAGGAGTCATAATAGGGAATGAATTCTGTGGCATATAGAACACACGCTACACACCACCAACACTATGGCATAATTAAATGCATTGCTAAAGGGCCTCCAAATTACAGAACAAAATGGATGGGTACCTTTAGAAATAGCTACAGACTCGGTAGAGGTAATAAGAATTCTAATCACAGGAAAGATAACTATGATCCTATTATATGTGAATGCAGGTTGTTGATCCAAAGTAAGGCCCAAAGTAGTGGTGAGACACATTTACAGGGAGCAGAATAGAGTGGCTGGTGCATTAGAAAGGAAGCAGTAAAATCAAATTTTTTGGAAAGGAATACCATGCTAGCAGTTCCTCCGCTACTTGCAAATGATTTGTTTTGGGCAAACATGCTAAGAATAACTGAAGTAACTAGACATTTTTGGCATGTAATATTGATACACTGGAACTTGTGATGACCCAAGGAATCATTTTATAAAATTAGACTCCGTTCCATGCTAAATAACCATAAAAAGACTAAAATGAAATATCTCGATTTGCGTGTGCATACCAAGCGTGAAATCGGAAAGCTTTTATGTGAAAATATGAGAAATAGTAATTTTTAGAATTTAAATTTGATAAAAGTTGACTTTGGTCAACATTTTGAGTAAACAGACCCGGATCCGTGTTCTGACAATCCCGGGAGGTCCGTAGTAAAATATGGGACTCGGACGTATGCCCATAAATGAATTCCGAGGTCCCAAGCCTTAGAAATCAATTTTTGAAAGAAATTGTTTTGCTGAAATGTTCATGAATTAAAGAAATGAAATAATGCTAAAAATTATTGGTATCCGGTTCGTATTTTGGTTCCGGAGCCCGGTACAGCTTTGTTATGATATCTAAAGGTTAACTGTGAAATTTGGTAAACAACGGAGTTCGTTTGACGTGATTCGGACATTCGGTTGAGAAATTATGAACTTTAAGAATTTTTGTTGAAAATAATGAGTTTTGAGGGTTAATTCATAAATTTACATGTTATTTTCATGATTTTATCGCACAAGCAAGTCCGTATGATGTTGTTAGACTTGCGTGCATGATTTGTTTGGAGCCCCGAGGGCTCGGGTGAGTTTCGGATAGGCCACGGGGTGTTTTACACTTGAAAATAACTGTTGGTTTTTCAATATCTGGTGTCCAGGTTTTTGTACTGTGCGATCGCATAGGTGTAACCGCGATCGCATAGTGTAGTCTTCAAGAGCCCAAAAACTTGCACTGTGCGACCGCAGGGGCAGGTGTGCGATCGCACTGCACCACCTGGACTGTGCTATGTGATCGCATAGTAAACCCCGCGATCGTACTGCCCCTAGCCCCTACCCTGTGCAAACTCACCCCCA
Organism: Nicotiana undulata; assembly: GCA_005239495.1. Classification (NCBI taxonomy): domain Eukaryota; kingdom Viridiplantae; phylum Streptophyta; class Magnoliopsida; order Solanales; family Solanaceae; genus Nicotiana; species Nicotiana undulata. Next base: position 114,968 of record ML257538.1, read on the forward strand.
CCCCCGTGATCGCACATCCCAGTTCCCTTTACCCTGTGCGATCACATTTAATTAACCGCGATCGCACAGAGCCCCATCCATGCTATTATAAATACCGAATTAAAACCGGGCAGAACCCTTTCTTCTCCAATTTTTCGAGGTTCCAGCCCTAAAAACGAGTTTTCTTCAACAATCTTCATCTTCAATTCATAGGTAATCAATTCCAAACCTTTTTCTTTCAATTCCTTACTATTTTGAATCACTTTTAAAGCAAAAACAAAGAATTTTCATGGTAAAAATCTAAGTTTTAGGTAGAATTAGGGAGTTTTGTAAAAATCGAATTTTGATATCAAATTAAGGCCGGATTTCAAAACTAATAGCATATTTGGGTTCGTGGATGAATGGGTAAACGTAATTTGGTCCGAACCCCTAGTTTTGATCAAGCGGGCCCGGGGTCGGGTTTTCACTTTTTTTTAGAAAACTTAGGAAAAATTATATTTTTCAATAAAGTTAGTTCCTTTAGCATTAGTTAATGATATTAAGTTAATTTTGATTAGATTCGAGCAAGTTAGAGGTGAATTCGAAAGAAAAAATAATAATTGAGCAGTGAGTGGCCTGCGGAATTGAGGTAAGTGTTTGGTCTAACTTTGGCTTGAGGGAATAGGACTCCCAACTTGTTTGTTATGTGAATTGCATGGGCATGGTGTATAGGTGTGGTGACGAGTATCTCTGCCCCACCCAGATTGTTCGCTAAACATGATCCCCTTTCCCGTTCCCCACTTATTTGATTATTGTCTTAACTGTTACATGTTCATTATTGTTTCTATGACTATTTGGCCTTGTTGAATTGTTGTTAGTTATTGTTGTGACTATTTGGAAAGAGTATTGGTTATTTGAACTGGTTTCCCCGTGATATAAATATGGCTGAGAGGTTTGGTATTGTTTTATGGAATAAATGAATATATTTTGATATTCTTGTTGGTTTCATGGTTTAGAGGTTATTGATGAAGTCATGAGAAAAATGCAGTTTATTATTTATAATTGTTGAAACAAAAGTATTGTGAAAGGCTTGGCCTGATTTGTGAAATTTTGAATAAACTGATATGATATGTCTTGTGGGAACGGGTTGCACGCCGCAACAAGGAGTGATAAGGGAGGACAAGTGGGATCGGGTTGCACGCAGCAACATGAGTAATAAGGGAGATATTTTAGGGAGGAGTAATAAGAGAGGACAGGTGGGAGCGGGTTGCACGCCGCAACAAGGAGTGATAAGGGAGGATATTTACATTTATATTTTACTGATTTTTCAAGAAAAAGAGAATCAAAGTTTTGAAAAGTTAAAATGTTTATTTTACTACTCTTTAAATATTTTAGTACTATTTTTATTTAAAGTTAAAGTTTGGAACTCTGAAGAGATATTTGAGAATTTGTTATAGCTGAGTTATTTTATTTTATTTGGTTGCAAACACTTAATTATCTATTTGTTTAGATTTCTTTCTTGCTCATTATTTATTGTTGTTAAAGATTATATTGTTGAAGCCCGACTTAGCCTCGTCACTACTTCGCCGAGGTTAGGCTCGACACTTACTCAGTACATGGGGTCGGTTGTACTGATACTACACTCTGTGATCTTTTTGCACAGATCCAGGTACCATTCATCAGTAGAGGATTCTAGGACGACCACCCGATTAGTTTGGAGACACGAGGTACATCTGCCGGCGTTCGCAGATATCCGAGAGTCTTCTCCTATATTTACATACACTGTTTTATATCATTCAGAACAATTACACTATTTCTTTCAGCCATTATTTGTAGTATTCTTTAGTTGTTTGTGGATTGTGACACCAGACCCTGGGGTAGTTCTAGAGTTATTATTATAATTAGTTCGTGGTTCGTTTCATTTAATCGGTCAGTTTTATTATTTTATTTTTTGGTTGTTGGGAATTAATTTGATTAAGTTCATTTAAATTAAATTTTTTGTGTTGAAGTAATTAACTAAAGAAAATTAGTTAATCGACTTCTAACATTGGCTTGCCTAGCAAGTGTGGGCGCCATCACGATCACTAAGGTGGGGAATTTGGGTCGTGACAAAAATATGTAATATTGTGTCTGCTGTGTCCGGATATAGCAGACACAATATCTGATGATATGAAGTTCTTAGCAGAAGGTCTAGCGCCAAATGCAAGAAGATTTACGACTTATAACATTAATGGATTCAAATTTCGAATTTTGTCTAGAGAACAAGGAATGCAAACTCAAACTAGTGGAGTTTTTCTTATTTATGACACTTTTTACATTGCATCTACTGTTGGTAGAAATGCGAGGCAAGCAGACTTGTCATATTACGGGAAGCTGGAAGATATTATTGAACTTAATTATTATGGATGGTTCAAGGTTGTGGTCTTCAATTGCTAGTGGGCTGACACTAATCGGGATAGAGGGTTCAAAAGAGATGTTTGGAATTTTAATTGTGTCAATTTTTCTAAATTGATTCACACCGGTGATCGTGAGGATCATGATCCTTATATTGAAGCATCTCAAGCAAATATGGTTTACTATGTTGATGATGAAAATGATGAAGGATGGAGTGTGACTGTACATCTAAAGCAAAGAGATTTATTTGATATGGGAGAGGTTGATGAAGAAGAAGTATATGAGAACGAGTCATACCAACAACAAGAATTTGAACAATTTTTTTATGTTGATTATGAGAATATCCAAATTTCAATAGAGGAGCATATGTCTGGATACATATAGCGACGCCTTTTTATTTTAGTTGTGTATTTTTTTATAAATGAAATCAATATCAGTGTCTGAGACTTTATTCTTGTTTGCTCAGTGAGGTTTTATTTCATCTATGATAGTTCAATGTTTATATCATATGTATAACATAATTTTGTTTATGTTTGTCGTTTCATTTGTGTTATGCAATCTTAAATAACATAATTTGTTGTTATGTCTTGTATGAATATCTTTAAAGTATGCAAGTAAGTGAGTCTTGATATATCATTAGGCATGTCTGTTATTGTAACATCGTTTGACATGAATCTATATCATATTAAGAGTTTTGTTTGTATCATTTAATATGAATGGAAGTTTCGATTAGTTTATATCATCATTTATTTAATTTGCTTATCTTTTGTTAATTATAGATATGCCGAAGACCAAGCGTTGGCAGAACTTGCAAAAGTCAATTGAGGGGAATGCACAACCAGCCCCGTCAGTTCAAGCAACAACAAAGCCGGCTTCGTCGGTTCCATTACAGTTAGGTTCGTCAGTTCAGGCAACAACAAAGCCGGTTTCGTCGGTTCAGGCCACATCACAATTGGCTCCATTGGTTCAAGTCGCATTACAACTGACTCCGTCCTTTCAATCCGCATCACATCCGACTTCGTCCTTTCAGACCGCATCATAATCGACTTCGTCCTTTCAGGTCGTATCACAATCGACTTCATCCTTTCAGGTCGTATCACAACCGACTTCATCAGTTCAGGTTGCATCACACCCTTCACCATCCAGAAAGCGTATTGAACTTGAGTCAATGCAACATTGGACTGTAGATGCTATAGGTAAACTTTCTTCTTCTTCTTCTGCTAAAAGTTCCCAAATTGCTGCTGGTTTATTTTTTTAATTTTCTCTTATTTTTCCTCTTCTTCTTCTTCTCCTTCTCCTTCTCCTTCTCCTTCTCTGCTAAAAGTCCCCAAAATGCTGCTGGTTTATTTTTTAAGTACCAATTATGAGCTACTTAGTGATAATGAAGAATGCTTGGGCATAAGAAAGACTGTGTATGAAAGAAAATAGAGCAATTAGTAGCTTTTCTGTTAATAAAAATTGTCAGCCCGTTAATCTATCTCAAAAGGGATGTGGTATTAAGCTTTTCTGTTTCACATGTAGTTCTTCTTCGAGCTTTCTGATGTCTATATTATAAGATAGTTTTCTTATAGAAAAAGTTGTGTGATTCTTTTTTATTGTTCTAAGCAAAATAGAGTCAGGTTTAGAGGTTTTCATTTGTCTAGTTTTATGGCTTTGAATATTCAAAAGGTTCTGTGGTTTGTTATTTATGTTATTCAAAATGTAACTCAAAACTTCAACCCCGGCCCCTTCTGATATATATGTGATCTGATCTATCTTTAAACTAGGAACATGTTCCTTGAATCCCATCTCTCACCTAATAAAATTGGGAAAGATCTGGAAAAGAAAAATAGTAGCCAAACTACTAATATTTGGGATCAAGAGATAACACTTTAGTTTTTAATTTTCCTTTAATTAGTCAAACTTATCTATGCTTTCTTCAAGAATCTAAGCTGCATGACTACTAGGAAGTATAAACTGTAGAGCCAAATGTAAATTTAGCTTCTCTTACATAAACAAAGCTTAATTTGTAGGTTATGGAGTTACTTTATAGCACCATGTCTAATGAAGTACATTTGCAATAATTTCAACGACATTATGGTCACTTGTAATGTCACAATTTATCTGAACTTCATAAAGCTTCTGTTCAAGGCACTTTGAATTATCCTGGTCAAAGAGATAAAGCTATCCAATATCACAATATGCTTTCTTGTCTTTTCATTTATTTTCTTCTTTAACCTAGTGCTAGTATGAGTAACTTTTGTTACATGTGTTTTTCCACTAAAGTTGTGGTTCTGTGGTTTGTTATTTCTCAGTGACCATCAGGTTCTATTAAGTGACATGGTAGTGTTCTGAGTTAATTTGAAGGTCACAATGGAGCTTAAGTGACTATACACCTACACACACATATGGTTGACCCACCATTGGACTTAATCACTTTTTCTCTCTTTGAACTTTCCACAACACTGGTACTACTGTAAAGTAGCATATATATGTAATTACTTTTTTCTGTTTGTTTAAATTGGATTTTTTTATTAAAGATTCAGAAGAAAATAGGAAGAGGATCAAAGTGAAAGTTAGGGATGTTCTAAAAATATCTGGCGAAAAACGTATCGTGCTTGAATTCGATTACCTGGACGAACCATTGGAGAAGCACAAGGTCTTCTTGCTTGCTTTTGTGGAATTTTAGAAACTGACTGCTCCTTATTTACAATTCACTTTGAGAAATGGTGAGATTTACCTATATCATACTTCGACCATATATTTGATCGAATTGTAAAGGTATAAGCTCTAATTCTTTCTGCTACACGTCTATTTTATTGTTGGACTTCATATTTGCATGTAGAAGATAAGCTAACCAATGTTTTATTCTTGAAGCAACGGTTTTGTTTTAAGACAGTCGAGTGAGTTTCACGACGTTATGTTTATAATTCTATTTGGAAAAAGTGGAGCGCGAATAGACTAAACTTGTGGAGAGCATTCTATGATCCACTCAAAAGTAAAGCTCAGATTATGGAAAATATTCCGGCTGGGATTCCACGGGATGAGTGGACTTCATTTGTTGATTGCCATTTTAAAGAAACAACTTTGGTATTTATTTAATTACTTCAACTTGTATGTTTGATTATATTTAGTTATTTGTGTCATTGATTTTCAAGTTTTTTTTTAAGGAAATGTGCAAAAGGAATACTGAAATTCAAAAGAAATAAAAATTTACACGTATAGGTGGCTCCAAACCTAACTCTAGGAGAAGGGCTGGTGAAAGATGTTAATTCATGTTATTTTACTTTAATTATTAAACTAACTTATGTAACTATTCCAGTTAAGTTATTTTGTTGGTTATTTTATTTATAGATAGTTGAGACTGGACGAAGGCCTGGACGCGCACAACTTTATCTTGATACTCATAAGAAACAATATGGAACAATGTAAATGAGGCGGCAAGAAGATATGTGTAAGTTTCTTCTTTATCTTTGTGATTGTTGAAGGTTATTTTTCCTTTTTGGGTATGAAATCTGAGGACAAGGTGGGTTGCTCTGATGGTAAGCACCCTCCACTTCCAACCAAGAGGTTGTGAGTTTGAGTCACCCCAAGAGCAAGATGAGGAGTTCTTGGAGGGAAGGATACCGAGGGTGTATTGGAAACAGTCTCTCTACCCTAGGGTAGGGGTAAGGTCTGCGTACATACTATGAGATATGGGATTACACTAGGTTGTTGTTGTTGTTGGTATGAAATTTGATATATGTACCTGTCTGATTCACTATTAAAAAACCATGGATATCTGACTACTGTTTGGGATTCACTATTTGAATGCAACTTCCTTACAATTCCTCTTCGTCATCTCACTTCCTCATGCTAATGAACATTCTTTTGGGAGTGGGGGAAGGGTGATTCAAGTTTCTTTGGTTATTTTCACTTATTTCATGGAAAGAAACTTGTGGTTGAGCAAAATATTCCATCTTTGGGTTAGAGAAGAGATCATATGAAAAACTTGAAACCTGAAGGCTTAAGCAGTTAAAATGTGCAGTAACTGACATATTCTCACTGTTGATAAATAGATGGTCCTTCAATTGCAAAACAACTTTTCACTGAAACAGAATTGAGCTTAATAGGAATAAAATGCAGTAAGAAGAAGACTACCATGTAGTACAAAATCTGCAAAGGTAACTGCTCGAAATTTGAGGTAGATCAGGAAAAGATGAAGAAAAGAACACGTTACGTAACACCCTCCATATATCATTACCAATTTTTGCGCTTCAAAAACAAGACTCCTGTAGAAGTCTTCACTCTTCTGATAGCAATATTCTCAATGTCTGTAAATCAAAGGTTAGCCAAAGCCTTGTCGAAGATTAAAAATATACTTGAACCGTATTATCTAACGCATCAGGAAAGAAAACAATATGAATTAGTAGCTACAAAACTTTAATTTGTAGAGAAATGTCGTTTATGTCGTCCAGTACATTTCCTACTCGTACAAGAATGCTGAATACTTGTCAATTTGATATAAACATCTGCTAGTCTTAATGTTATGAAAATGCAGGATACTTGATTAACATTGCGCTCAACGCTCATTTGTCCAAACAGATACAATGACATGTTTAATATTAAAACCATGAATGCCATTTTGCTAGTTGGATTCATCTCGCGATGCTTATTTGACGTTATATATGATTTCTCATACTCTGAAGTTTAACAACATGAATACTTATCTAAACAATAACAAACAATTAGCGTTGCTTTTGTATTTAGGTGTATTTATACTTTTAAAGTGTCTGGCTTGATGCATTTCAGCAACTATCTCTTTTTTGCTTGTCTTGGTGTGCATTTATGTACTTATTAATGTTGTGACAAATAATATTTAGGAAAAAATTGAGCTTGCTTTGAGCACGGTGGATGAGTCTAAACTTTCGCCGAATGATGTTGCTGGTAAAGTATTAGGTAAAGAGCACTCTGGAAGGGTAAGGTGTTTAGGATTAGGAGTTGTCCCCAGCAAAGTTTTTAAATATGCAAGACCTCGTTTTGGTGGTATGAATGCTTCAAGCGGTGATGCTTCATGTTTGAACCATTGCCAACAGAACTACAATAAATTGTTGAATGCTCACAACCAAAGCCAAGAGAACTACAATAAAATAGTAAATTCTCACAAACAAATGATGAATGCTTTCAAGGCATATATGATAATGAAAGAAGGGACAATACCAGAGCAATTTGCGGGGTTCTTTGCTTCTCCTACTACAACGGTAAATAACTTTGTGATTTTTTTTCAACTGATATTACTGCATCAGGAGCTACTCATATGAAAAAAACTAAAAACCTTCTTTCTTCGCTCTTCTTTAGTGGATCGATTGTACTTTATTCCTATTGACACTTTCTTATTTCTGGGATTATAGTTATGTATGTGTATTGTTGAATTCCTAGTATCTTAAACCAAAAAAATAAATTCCTAGTATCATGTGTTTTAAAATTTTGACTGCAGAATGAAGGATGGAATTGGTTCAGATTATTATTAAAGAAATAGCTCAAGTTATAATTAGCATTCAAAAGATATTATTGTTCAGATTATGGCTAGGGTGAATGTTTTATGTTAAAATTTAGTTTGAAAACTAATGAATTACTTTATATATGAAAGTAATACTTTTGTGATGCTAAATATGTTGATATTTCTAAGTGTTGATATATATATATATATTGGTTAGATTATGGTGTGTATAGGTTCATTAGTAGATAATATTCAAAGTTCAATATTTGTAAAAATACAGTAAAAGAAATTAACACGTTTATGAATTAATTACCAAAAAAACGTGCAATGAATTGCGTGGGTTTTGACTGCCGTAGTTTTTGTATTGTTAACTAATTATTTCCTATGTTGCATAGGTTCAGTCTGCCGGAACTTGTATAAAATATAATTTTTTTAATAATTTAATTTTAAATTTACGGGGGTTGAACTACCGTAAATTAACTGTTGCTAATTGATTAGGGCAGTCGCGGAAGAACTACTGCAAATTGATTGCGGCGAGCCTTCGTGCATGAGTTTTGTGAACCGCTACAACAACAAATTGCGGGAGTTACTGATCACTGCAATTTGTAAAAGTAACTGCCGCAGAATTTACAAAGGAACTCAGTTGGAAAGGCTCACAAAACACACTCTGCCTTAGCCAGCGAAATTAACACACTTAAAGGGGCCTATGGCAGTTTACAAAGGGAAAATTAATGGGGCAGTTTTACACAATGTGCCTTGCACATGACAGCCTAAAAACAAGCGCAACTACTCAGTTTGAATTTGAATTCAAACTCTTCCCACGAAATTGGCTTATCTTTAGCATTTAGGCCAACTGCACACATGTGCTTTGCACATGCTTAACTTCCACAGGCACACCTCTTCAGTCACATGACTTGCACACTTGTTTTCTAGCTTTTTGTCCACACTTAGCCTTCCTGCCTTGCCTTGTTTTTGGACACTGCCGCGCCCATAAGGTCATGACCATGTCTTTCCAGTCGTCCCACTGATTCACACGCATGCCTTCCATGCGTCTTCCTTTTCCATAGCCGTCGCCCACAATCAAGGTTGCTTTTCCATCACCCAAGCACCTTGCCTAGCTGACTCGTCTAAGTCCATGCACTAACTTAGACACACATCCAGCTCCAAACATTGCTTTCCAACACCCGCACAAACCTATGTCAAGGGACAATGTACAAGCCGTTGACATATATTCTGCCCGACATACGTCAAGTCTCAATATTAGGGGCTAACAAACCACCCCCACTGGTTGAACTCGACTCCCTCGTCGAGGCTGATTTCAAGTAGTCCTCTATTTGTTTTTCAAATTGCCATAATGAATTACCCTACTCCCAAGTTGCATCTGAGCCGGGCTTGCCTTTCCATAGAATTAAGAATTATGTCCGCCTATTCTTTTTATGCATCCTAAGTATCAGGTGGTCCAAAATCTTCTCAATCTCATCCTCAATCTGAGTACGCACTTCAGGAGGAGCTCTCTTGATTTTATGCCTATCCGGATCTTCAGGATCTTTCACATAAGGCCTCAAAAACCTCACATGGAAAGTTGGGTGTATCTTTATTCTTTCCGGCAGCTTCAATCGGTAAGCAACTTTCACCCACCTTTTCAACAACTTCAAAGGGACCATCATATCTTGAAACCAAAGCTCTATGTCGTACCCGAGTATAAATCTTCTTCTAAATTTAAGAAGTCAGCTTCAACAACACTTTGTTGCCCACTTTGAATTCCAATGGACGCCTGTTCCGATCAACATATTTCTTCATCCGTTTTTGTGCCTTGTTCAAACCGTTCGTTGCTTCCTTCATCATGGCCTGTCTATCCCAACCATAGCGATAGGCAGATGGACATTTGCCTCCAGTTTTCTGTTGCGCAATCTCCGTTGGTAACCTAGGATGTTTACCCAAAACAAACTCGAATGGACTCATCTCTATTGCTGAAGACTCGTGACAATTATAAGAGAATTGTGCACAGTCTAATAAATTCGTCCAATTTCGCTGACTAGCAGTCACGAATGTCTCAAATATTCTTCCAGTAGATGATTGATTTTTCGGTTTGGCCATCAGTTTGGGGATGATTTGCCTTTGAGAACTTCAAGTATGTACCCATTAGATTGAACAAATAAGTCCAGAACCGGCCTGTGAACCTTGCATCCATGTCACTAATCACATCCTTTGGCATACCGAAATACTTAACAACGTTCTTGAAGAATAACTCAGCAACAACATTTGAGGGACATTCTGTTGGGGCAGCAATAAAAACAGCATACTTTGAAAACCTGTCGACCACAACCATGATTGAAGACAACCCATTAACCTTAGGAAATTCGCTGATAAAATACATAGAAACAGATTGCCATGTTTCTTCTGGAATAGGCATAGGTTGTAGCAAACCCGCCTCCTTCTTCCTATTGTCAAGTTGACAAACAAGGCAACTCTTCACATAAGCTTCAACATCATGCTCCATCTTTGGCCAGAAATAGTTTCGGAACAGCAGTGTCATCATCCTTTCGATTCCCGGATGACCAACCCAAAGTGTATCATGCGTCTCCTTCAGCAACTCACGATGCAATCCTTCACCAAGTGGTACCACGATTCCCTCCCCCCCCCCCCCCCTCTTTAAAAGAAGAGAACTCCCCCCCCCCCAAATCTCTCCCTTTCTAC